>JAWPHD010008892.1:0-109997 GCA_037043455.1 Cyrtodaria siliqua | reverse complement strand
TCAAAGTTTGTTCCAGAGGAACACCGCTTTCAGTATCCATTACGGCTGCTGAAGTTGACTTCCTAAACACTGATTAATGAATCCAAAAATAATACACTATATCCAACACCATCCAAACTGTTTATGTCTGCGATTAAGACGTTCGATTGTTCTTATTCAATGTAGTCGTTTTATGTCCGCAATTTTAGTCCGAAAACAATTTTATTTGTGAATTTTTTAAACTTGAAAAAGCCTGTTACAATTGATTTTAAGCAAAAGCCTCGTTCTGAAGAATTGATCACGTGATCGCCCTCGCTCATTCATGGTGATTCTTGGTAGATTAGGACTAACAAAATTAATATCAAACTTCAACTTTAGGTAATTTTTGTTTAATTTGTCAATTTTTATGATAAATAAAATTACCTATGCGAAATTGATAGATCTAGAGAAATGAAAAATTTACATGCAAAAGTTCTGCTTCATGAAATATAAAAATATAAAACCGTATGTGATATATGTAAAAAAAAAAATTAATGTGTGCACTATTCGGCAAAGGTTATACATTACTGAACTACTTAGAACATAATTTGTTATTTCATAATCGAAATCGTTCCATTAAAAACAACATTTTAAGATTGAGAAATCCATTTAAAATGGTAATAAATCCTGACTGTCGTACTAGACAAGTTGTTCACCAAGAAGAGTTCATGCATGCGATTTTTTTTTTAAAAAGGTGTCTCGTTGAAATAACATAAAATACAGACATGCTTTTGAGGTTTGAATTATTGTAATTTAAACTGGGTTGAACTATTATATCACACACTACATAGACATGTTTAAAGCAGAAATTGGTCCTAAATCAACAAATCCGCTTTTGATATGTTTTTAAGTATTAAATATCATTATAAATACGATTATTACTATGCCATTGATGTATGTTCAGTAAAAATATGTTTTTAAAGATAAAAATCGAACAGGCGAACAGGCATTGCTAAAATATCGAAACAAATCTAAGGGGAAAAACTCTTGCGCGAATTACCGGAAGTGACGTCATTGGGAACAAACTATTTTTTGTTTACATTGGGACCGAACGCAAAACAGTATACCTTGTGTGAAAATGCAGGAATTAAGCGATCATGATACCGAGTCAGAGGAAATGCCCGTGATAAGACGGTTACACAATGTGCAACCTTACGATTTTGAGCCAGAATACGTGTCTGAGGACGAAAATACATCGGATTCATCAACTGATGATGAAGTCGAACGCGGTGCAAATGGAGAGCTTGTAAAGACTATCGTGTCATGTCATTCGTTACGTTCAGCGGTTCATTACACTATTCACTAATCTAACAAAATAGTGTCTTTATACACTGACAGCAACAACAATCAAAAAACAACGTAAACATTGTTTTCATCGAAATCTGACAGTAAGTTTCCCGTAACACTGCAATATCTTGGTACATACACAATAACCGCGAAATGTAGTATATTCCGAATGAATGGACCTGGTCTAAATACGAGCGTCAGATTTTTTTTGCCGATAAGTAGACATGGAACAAATATATTTATTAGATATTATCCATAATTGATAAAAAATTAATGAAAACAATAATAAATGAAACAGCATATAATTTCTATAGTATTATATATTTGCCATAAGTCGCCATTAACACCAAACACTCTAGGAGCGGTGTTTGTAATATGACACGCTCTAGCTCCAGTCTCCACTGCCCCCAAATATCAATACAGACTAATCAAATACTGCGGTGCACTATTGAAGTACAGCCTAATTAGGGTACATACGTCGGTATATCACAAAAGCACGCACCATTTAGGGAAACCTAGTTTTATGATATATTTCCTGTTTATTGCAATTACTTGAGCGGTGTAATACCGCCGAGGGCAGACGCGTATTGCACAAGACGGATATATCACATGATATGCGAGCTCTAATTGTCGCGCACAAAGACAGAAAAATACTATGATTTAAATAATATAGCCAAATGTTATAGACAGTTAGTAAGTATACTTACTCATGTATACTAACTCCTGATATACAGATCGAAAACAGACCAAACATATGCAATTACCATAACATAAAGTATATTATTCTATTATACTTGTTTTACTTATTGCACGAGGTAAGAGGCGTTATTGTTGTTGTTTTGCCATAAAACATTACTGAATTAATATAAAAGCTAGTAATATTATTAATTTTCTGCCTTGTAATAGATATCCATCAAACATTTTTTTTTTCAAATCCATAGACCTATATATGTTGATAATATATATTTATAACACTGTGGCAGAAGGGGTTTATAATTTAAAATTATTAAAATTAAAATTTGGGAACAAAGACACAGTGTTTATTTCACCGGATTCATTTAAATTTATATGCTGAACGTTCTTAGCAATATTTTAAAAAAAATGACGGCTACATATTATTAGCGCCGTCAACTCTTCATTGATTCGCGTAAAGACGCATGCTTCTAATTCAACAGCTAAACATTCACGGTGTATATAATGATCTAAGACTATACACCTTTCTTCAAATTATCATATGTATACCCGATTAGGTGCTAAGATAATTGAACATAAATTTCAATCTTACTTCATGTATGAATTTCCTCCTCAACGCCGGTCGAATAGGCGAATACAACTTGCTTGGAGACGGCGGGGTAATGCACTTCTCATTTCTATAGTCAAATATCGTTGGTACCGCTGTTGATTTTAATATGCATGGCCTTTTGTTCTCCAAATTCAAAGATAATGAAACCAAAGGATGGACTTCCCACGAAGTCAACTCAAAATGTTTGCTACAAACTCGCGCGTCTTTCGTAGACGAGTGGGGCGATTTTCTTCGGTAACGGTCTAACCACACTTCAGATCTTAATACATCATTATCTCGATTAGGGAAACGAAAGAAACTTAGGTTATTATCTTGTCCTTCTTTATGCAAACGTTTTCACCCAGCAACAGCACACGGCATTTTTAACAAGTACCATAAAATGTAATCCTGCATAGACAATACTATACAACTCAATGCGTCACGGCTAATCGTTTGGTACCAATGACGTCACAGGATCACGTGACACTTACCAGGGCGAAACTCGAAGCATGTGCGCTATGAGATAAAATTGGCTACTGTGAGAAAACGGGACAACCAATAAGTGTAAGATTTGAACAGATTGTATATTATATATATATATATTTCCGAATATATACTCAAAAGACACGCCATATTTCACCTTTAACTTTCCTCTTAAACTTGATACGGGCACATCTGATTGGTCGATCACTCAGATTTACCTTTACCTTAATCCTTGAACTAGAATTGTGCCAGGGACTCTGGTAAAGACGCACACTCGTATGCAAGAATGAATTCCCCTCACGTGTACCAGCTATTTCTACATTCAATGCCATTTGAACTCTTTAAAAACAATTGTATTATATTAAGATTATTTAACTTCTGGGAACGATCTTTCATGAGATGGGAGGCATGTTTCTTTTTACAATGAGCGTATGCGAGTGAGTGAAAAAAAACAACACGCCCATCGAGTGAAGGATTGATCCCAGAAGTTATAGGTTCCCTATAATCGAACCTAGCAATTAAATAATCTATTTATTACAATTTCAGATTCAGATCATTTGATAAGTATGATTTTAACTGAAATTATTCCTTTTATTAAACGTTATCGGCGGATGATGTCGACATCGACAACACTTTATTTCACCCATAGAAATGTAATAAAATAATTTTATTGTTGTCTTGTTCCAGAATGGAAGAATATCCAAACGGTTTTCGTTCATCTACAGTGGATCGGAGAGGGAGGGCATGTTACACATTAAACCTTGCACAGTAAGTTAACACACACACATTTCTATTGCTTTTATAGTGGTTTTGCAATTAATCATTTTTTGTCAACAATTGCTCAGTCTTTGATTTTTTGCTTTTTTTTGTTTCCGTAATAAATGACAAAGAAATAAGTCGAAATTCCTGATTTTTGCTTACAAAGATATGGAATACACAATAATATATCAATTATATTTACAAGAAATAAGCAAGTGAGAACATGCATACAATAAAGTTTGTAAGATAAAGTATTTTGTCTTCAAAGATGAAGGAGTTTAAAAGACAATAATTGATCATTGGTTGGTTTTAAAATTGATCTCAAAAATTGATCAGAATTCCGACCACTTCATATAGAAGTCACATAGGCTGATTTATACTAATTGTTCACAATTGATCCGACCACTTCATATAGAAGTCACATAGGCTGATATATACTAATTGTTCACAGTTGATCCGACCACTTCATATAGAAGTCACATAGGCTGATATATACTAATTGTTCAAAATTGATCCGACCACTTCATATAGAAGTCACATAGGCTGATATATACTAATTGTTCACAGTTGATCCGACCACTTCGTATAGAAGTCACATAGGCTGATATATACTAATTGTTCACAGTTGATCCGACCACTTCTTATAGAAGTCACATAGGATGATATATCCTCGACCTCTTAGTTTACGACCACTTAACGACAGTTGGCTCCATATATCAGTAATGCATAATATATTTGACATAATATGATGTTAGCTAATCTAAAGTATCCAAACTTTAACAAAAACTACCGCGGCTTTGATTACATTTTGTTCATTTTTCATCCGATAGCATTTGTAAATGGATGACCTCAACTTGTTTGTTTCCAGTGAACGGCATGTGTTTCCGTTCACCTTATTTACTATAGCTTTCATCCCGACATCCCGACATGCAGTATTTTCATACAGGCAATTTTATGCAAATTTGTTGACCTAAATTCACACTAGCTGACAACGTAGAAAAAAAATGCAGAAATATCAACTATTTTTTTAATTTAACGAAGCAACAAAGCCGTACTTATTTTCTATGAAAAAATATGAGTAAATGTCTACAGTACCCTCATCACCCTAAAATCGATTTTTTTTTAATACCGTGGAGCTTTAAAATTACTGTCTTCTGCTGTTTTCAAAACATGTCCGTCTGCTTGTCAGGAATTTAGGTCACATGTCATGTAGGAAATAAACTAACAAAATATTTACCAGATGTTTTTAACATAAACATTGATATTGCTGCATGTTTTATTCAGGTACCCCGCCCTTGATATTACCCATTTACTACTTCTCATTTACTGGTAAAGTGATTAACTATCTAGGAAAATTATCCGTAGTCTAATTTTTTTTTATTATTTGCAAGTGTTTTCTGTTATTGTTCAAATGAACTATTCATTTAGCAGACGATCATTAAAAATGATGACGAAATTTGCATAATAAAAGTACGCAGACGTAATTTCCGCCGTCGGTCGAAATCACATGGTGGTCGAAAACAGATAGAAAGACAATATACTAATTGTTCACAGTTGATCCGACCACTTCATATAGAAGTCACATAGGATGATATATACTAATTGTTCACAGTTGATCCGACCACTTCATATAGAAGTCACATAGGCTGATATATACTAATTGTTCACAGTTGATCCGACACTTTGTATAGAAGTCACATAGGCTGATATATACTAATTATTCACAGTTGATCCGACCCCTTCATATAGAAATCACATAGGCTGATATATACCAGTTATTCACAGTTGATCCGACCCCTTCATATAGAAATCACATAGGATGATATATACTAATTGTTCACAGTTGATCCGACCCCTTCATATAGAAATCACATAGGATGATATATACTAATTGTTCACAGTTGATCCGACCACTTCATTTAGAAATCACATAGGCTGATATATACTTATTATTCACAGTTGATCCGACCACTTCATATAGAAATCACATAGGCTGATATATACCAATTATTCACAGTTGATCCGACCCCTTCTTATAGAAGTCACTTAGGATGATATATACTAATTGTTCACTGTTGATCCGACCACTTTATATAGAAGTCACATAGGCTGATATATACTAATTATTCACAGTTGAGAATCAAGTTCATGGTATTTATCTGGAACAATCACTATTACATAGCTATACAATGAAAAATACAGTTTAAAATGTATTAACACAAAATAAGCAAAACAAGAGTATAATGCAGTATATAAGTTTAATAGAAATATGAATAACAATGATGATATGTTATATTTATTGTACCACCTACATCAGGTTGTCAGAGACTGTATAGAAGACATTGGTAATCGTCTGGACATTGTGGACCAAGTGGAGATAGACGAGTACACAGTCTTCTTGAGGACACGTAAGTTCATGTTTCAACATGGCATCATTGTTAGCCCCATGCATCCCTGTTATTCATGCATCCCTGTTATTCATGCATCATTGTTATTCATGCATCCCTGTTATTCATGCATCATTGTTATTCATGCATCATTGTTATTCATGCATCATTGTTATTCATGCATCATTGTTATTCATGCATCATTGTTATTCATGCATCCCTGTTATTCATGCATCATTGTTATTCATGCATCATTGTTACCGAGCAGAGCTCAGCCGGCGCAGCCGGCCGACGATGATCGGCTAATGGTAACACATGTGCAAATGTTGAAATCGTACCTGGCTGGGCAAAAAAACTGTGTCGCACCGGATGCGCCGCCATTGATGAAATTGTGTTCGGCAATTTCGGATTTTTTCCTCAAATCATCAGGGGATCAGTCTGTTTCACTTGGACGATTGTCTCTTTTCGTAGTTTGGAGTATTCGTACTAGTTCGGCTAATCCCGTCACAAGTAGTTACGAATGAAGCGATATTCATTAAATGAATGCTTATCATTAGAAGTTGTTTTATTATTTGTTATTGGTTGTCAAAATTAAACTAATTCAAAAATTCAAAATTTCAAAATTCAAAATTTCAAAATTCAAAATTTGAAAAATGCAAAATTTGAAAAAATTTATATTTCAAAAATTTTAAAATTCAAAATTTCAAAAATTTCAAAATTCAAAAATTTCAAAATTCAAAATTTCAAAAATTTCAAAATTCAAAATTTCAAAAATTCAAAATTTCAAAAAATTTATATTTCAAAAATTTTAAAATTCAAAATTTCAAAAATTTCAAAATTCAAAAATTTCAAAATTCAAAATTTCAAAAATTTCAAAATTCAACAAAATTCAAAATTTTCAAAATTTCAAAATTCAAAATTCAAAATTTCAAATTTCAAAATTCAAAATTTCTTTACCGAGGGAGATATTTTCAGTATCTCAAAAACACTGGTTATTAAACTATATATTACATAATTTAAAATGATTTTATTAATATTTCTAATGATTAATGCCTTTTTACACCAGAACGCCAAGACGACGTCACGTCATCCAAGACGACGTTACGTCATACAAACAAAACAAGTGGAACCGGAACTCTTCGTTAATTTCCGTAATCGTTATTTCCTAGTGGCGGAATCTGACGACGACGTCCGTAAAACAATCGGAACGTCATTTGGCATTCCCGCCACTGACGTAAAAGGCCGAACAATGTAGAGCAAACGAATAGATATAGCTTTTCTATTCCCAGTATTTCCTATACAAATCACAGACAAATATGTAATATATACACATATCGACCTCACTAAAAGGCAATAATTTGATAATATTGCTGATAACAGGGTTGGCATGGAGGAGTTAGTCCAAATTTACCACAGTCCTGACATGACCAAACTTTAATACGAGAGGGAAATGATAAATGGTCAAGGGTGGGACACAGCTTGTGAGATTGAAACTGTGTCTACCATTTTAGGCTACAACATCAATGTAACATGAGTTTGGTGCAGAGCAATATCACATGTATTCTTTTTCAACCAATGACGGAGAATTGTTATGTACAACCATTGACTTGTTTTTGAACAATAAACAGTTTCAAGTTCTAATGACGCTGATAGTAGTAAAAGTAAAAAGCGAATATCACCCACCGAAAACACGCATGGCAACAAGAGCAAACATAATTCAAAAAATTATATTAGTACACCATATACAAATAAGGACTCAAATTCCAACTCTAATATATCCAATCTTTATGTAGGAAACTAGGAATCAAAACCTCTTGAAAACGAAACACAGTCAGAATCACAGAAAAGGGAAATGAGAAATAAACATGAAAAAAGGTATATCATCAAAACATATCAAATAAATGACATACCAGAAGCTGCACTATTACAGAAAGATGAAAAATTCAACCTTGCTATGGATGCTATTACTTGCCTTTGAAATAGAACAGATGTCGTACGTTTTTTCTAAATGCGAAATTTGTCTAGAAAGAAGAACTGAATTGAAAATGTTCAATGACACTGTTTGTAGTAGCTGCCAAAAAGATATGTCTGATACAAAATAATTCTCTCTGGAAAACAATATAAACCCAGGAAAGGTGCCTCTTGAGTTGAAAGAGTAAAAATAAGATAATTTTCAAAATTTGGTTTTTAAAAAAATCACACCGTAAATACCTTAACTTTTACAATAAACTTGGTTGAACATCTATGATAAAGACGAAGCGTCTCCGTGGTCGAATGGTTAACGACGTTGCATTCTAAACCTTCACCTCTCATCGCTGCGGGTTCGAATTCCACTGGGAGCTCGATTTGTAAGTGAGGAAGTGTCGATTCTTACGGATGACGGGAGGTTTACAGTACTGGTTCTACCCAGGAAAAGTGGGTGGATGCCTCCAACACAAAAAAAATCGACCGTCATACTAGTATATAACCTTACATGTGTTGAAAATGACGTAAAACACCATACAAACAAACAAACTATGATAAAGATCGAGTTTGAGTTTACCACCTACCATAATTTAGAGGTGTGTCAAATGCATAGGCGAATTGTCATGTACAACCATTGACTTGCTTTTGAACAATAAACAGTTTCAAGTTCTAATGACGATGATAGTAGTAAAAGTAAAAATAAAGCGAATATCACCCACCGAAAACACGCATGGCAACAAGAACAAACATAATTTAGAAAATTATATTAGTACACCATATACTGAACCAAATAAGGACTCAAATTCCAACTCTAATATAACCAATGACATCCAATCTTTATGTAGGAAACTAGGAATCAAAACCTCTTGAAAACGAAACACAGTCAGAATCAAAGAAAAGGGAAATGAGAAATAAACGGGAAAAAAGGTATATCATCAAAACATATCAAATAAATGACATACCAGAAGCTGCACCATTACAGAAAAATGAAAAATTCAACCTTGCTATGGATGCTATACTTGCCTTTGAAATAGAACAGATGTCGTACGTTTTTTCTAAATGCGAAATTTGTCTAGAAAGAAGAACTGAATTGAAAATGTTCAATGACACTGTTTGTAGTAGCTGCCAAAAAGATACGTCAGATACAAAATAATTCTCTCTGGAAAACAATATAAACCCAGGAAAGAGTAAAAATAAGATAATTTTCAAAATTTGGTTTTAAAAAAATCACACCGTAAGGCCATCAATAAAAATATGTTTGTTTGCCGTGCTCCGACCGACTCACCCGATTCGGCCGCGACTCAAACTTTTTTAATGACCTCGGGCCGAAAAAAAAAATTTAAATAAAAAAAATAAATTACAATTTTTTTTTTTATTATTCAAATGATAATTTTATTAGCCAGAGTTGTTAAGAATCTAATCTGGATTGCAAAGGTTATCAAAAAGTTGCCTTAGTACAAAAATGGCATAATATATGCGAGTATTATATATAAAAAAAATATCTAAAAATAAAACTTTTTCCTACCTTAAATACACATGAATAAAATAATTATGTGCAAGTCCTTGTGTTTAGTTTTAATAACCTATGCCCTAACATCGTACTAGAGCCTTTACAGTGTTGTAGATTGGATAAGCTTTTGATGTAAAAAAAAAAAAAAAAATCCCTACCTACCTACCCACCCTCAAAATTCTGGGTAGGAGCACAGCAAACAAACAAATTTTTATTGATGGCCTAAATACCTTAACTTTTACAATAAACTTGGTTGAACATCTATGATAAAGAGGAAGCGTCTCCGTGGTCGAATGGTTAACGACGTTGCATTCTAAACCTTCACCTCTCATCGCTGCTGGTTCGAATTCCACTGGGAGCTCGATTTGTAAGTGAGGAAGTGTCGATTATTACGGATGACGGTAACAGTACTGATTCTACCCAGGAAAAGTGGGTGGATGCCTCCAACACAAAAAAAATCGACCGTCATACTAGTATATAACCTTACCTGGTTGAAAATGACGTAAAACACCATACAAACAAACAATGATAAAGATCGAGTTTGAGTTTACCACCAACCACAATTTAGAGGTGTGTCAAATGCCTAGGCCATTGCTTGGTCAGCTGATTTTGATGATCGAAATTATGAATAGTCAATTAATTTACTCATATGTTGATTGACAAGAAACATAAGATAGGTAAGTATTTTATCACAACAATATAGAATAATTATTAAGAGTAAATTATTTGGTTTACAAGTTAAATTTTACATGCGATCCGATATATCATGCAAGTATTTATTTTAAGAGCTCTGCTCGGTCTTAGGCAGTGCCTAAAATTCATATTACCCATGCATCATTGTTAGTGATGTATCATTGTTATCCATGCATCATTGTTAGTGATGTATCATTGTTATCCATGCATCATTGTTAGTGATGTATCATTGTTATCCATGCATCACTGTTGGCCATGCATCATTGTTAGTGATGTATCATTGTTATCCATGCATCATTGTTATCCATGCATCATTGTTAGTGATGTATCATTGTTATCCATGCATCACTGTTGGCCATGCATCATTGTTAGTGATGTATCATTGTTATCCATGCATCACTGTTGGCCATGCATCATTGTTAGTGATGTATCATTGTTATCCATGCATCATTGTAAGTGATGTATCATTGTTATCCATGCATCACTGTTGGCCATGCATCACTGTTGGCCATGCATTGCTGTTACAATTGATGTTAATCATGCATTATTGTTAATTGTGAATTGCAGTTATCCATGCATTGTTGTGAGTGTTTCATCACGTTTAACCATGATGTTAATCATGCGTCACTGTTATCCATGTATCACTGTTATCCATGTATCACTGTTATCCAGGTATCACTGTCATCCATGTATCACTGTCATCCATGTATCACTGTCATCCATGTATCACTGTTATCCATGTATCACTGTTATCCAGGTATCACTGTCATCCATGTATCACTGTTATCCATGTATCACTGTCATCCATGTATCACTGTTATCCATGTATCACTGTTATCCATGTATCACTGTCATCCATGTATCACTGTCATCCATGTATCACTGTTATCCATGTATCACTGTCATCCATGTATCACTGTTATCCATGCATCACTGTTGGCCATGCATTGCTGTTACAATTGATGTTAATCATGCATCATTGTTAATTGTGAATTGCAGTTATCCATGCATTGTTGTGAGTGTTTCATCACGTTTAACCATGATGTTAATCATGCGTCACTGTTATCCATGTATCACTGTTATCCAGGTATCACTGTCATCCATGTATCACTGTCATCCATGTATCACTGTCATCCATGTATCACTGTTATCCATGTATCACTGTCATCCATGTATCACTGTCATCCATGTATCACTGTTATCCATGTATCACTGTTATCCATGTATCACTGTCATCCATGTATCACTGTCATCCATGTATCACTGTCATCCATGTATCACTGTTATCCATGTATCACTGTTATCCATGTATCACTGTCATCCATGTATCACTGTCATCCATGTATCACTGTTATCCATGTATCACTGTTATCCATGTATCACTGTCATCCATGTATCACTGTCATCCATGTATCACTGTCATCCATGTATCACTGTCATCCATGTATCACTGTTATCCATGTATCACTGTTATCCAGGTATCACTGTCATCCATGTATCACTGTTATCCATGTATCACTGTCATCCATGTATCACTGTTATCCATGTATCACTGTTATCCATGTATCACTGTTATCCATGTATCACTGTCATCCATGTATCACTGTCATCCATGTATCACTGTTATCCATGTATCACTGTCATCCATGTATCACTGTTATCCATGTATCACTGTTATCCATGTATCACTGTTATCCATGTATCACTGTCATCCATGTATCACTGTCATCCATGTATCACTGTTATCCATGTATCACTGTTATCCATGTATCACTGTCATCCATGTATTACTGTTATCCATGTATCACTGTCATCCATGTATCACTGTCATCCATGTATCACTGTTATCCATGTATCACTGTTATCCATGTATCACTGTCATCCATGTATCACTGTTATCCATGTATCACTGTCATCCATGTATCACTGTTATCCATGTATCACTGTTATCCATGTATCACTGTCATCCATGTATCACTGTCATCCATGTATCACTGTTATCCATGTATCACTGTCATCCATGTATCACTGTTATCCATGTATCACTGTTATCCATGTATCACTGTCATCCATGTATCACTGTTATCCATGTATCACTGTTATCCATGTATTACTGAGAGTCTTTCATCACTTTTAACCATAAGTTGATGTTAGTCATGCATCACTGTTAGTCATGCATCACTGTTAGTCATGCATCACTGTTAGTCATGCATCACTGTTAGTCATGCATCACTGTTAGTCATGCATCACTGTTAGTGATGTATCGTTGTTAGTCATGCATCACTGTTAGTCATGCATCACTGTTAGTCATGCATCACTGTTAGTCATGCATCACTGTTAGTCATGCATCACTGTTAGTCATGCATCACTGTTAGTCATGCATCACTGTTAACCATGCAGTTATATGAGTTTTTCATCACTTTAGCCATGCATCCCCATTAGCCATGCACCATGGTAAGCCATGCATCATGGTTAGCCATGCATCACTGTAACTCATGCATTTCTGTGAGTCTTTCATTGCTTAGCCATGCATAACTGTTAGCCATGTATTGTTGTTAGCAATGCATCACTGTCACTGAAAGCCATGCATCAACCCATAGTCTGTCATACAAGACTTACCCATATCTACCAATTTGTCTTTTCCATCTTTTCCATTGTCTTTATGTCGCTATTGTGTGATGACACTCTCAGGAATTTCATTTTACTTGATAGTGGCTTCATAAGTCAAGAGTTAAGAAATGAAACTCAGATGGACGTAAAAACAATCACATAATATCATTACGTTGAAAAACCTTCGCCTCTCACCGATGCGGGTTCTAATCCAATTTGGAGCTCGACTTGTAAGTGAGGAAGTGTCGATTCTTACGGAGGGTGGGAGGCGTACAGTACTGGTTCTACCAAGGAAAATTGGGTTGTCTGCCTACACCACAAAAAAAAGTGACCGTCATATATAATCTTACATGTGTTGAAAATTACATAAAACAACATAAAAAAAAAACAACGTTGAAAACTTAACAATGACTAGTATTGGTTTAAGTCAGAAATAGTTTCTAACAGCATAATATATTGAGGGGTGTATTGTAACTACATATCAATAAAGAACAAGATACAATAGTTTTGCAGTGAACCTCAATTAATTAGGGATTTGATTCTTAAATAAAAAGAAAAAATTATTCACTAAAGGTATCAAGTAATCGCCTATTAATAAGTATTACCATTTGCAGGAGATGACCAGTTCAGCCGACTGCGGTCAGAGGAGTACATACTGGATGTGACTGCAGAACTGTTACGCAACAGACGGGAATATGATCTTGTCTTCCAGAGAACCGTCTGGTACTTCCCCTACAAGTCGTCAGATAACCTCCTCTACAATGAACTCATGTACTTCCAGGTAAAGTGGCAAACATGTTACGTAATTTATGCTACTAAGTACAATAACACAGTAGGTAACATACCTATCAGTTACTTTTTCTAACAATGGAATACATAGACTGATATCGCCACTGGCATTTTCTGATAATGTATCACTATACTATATGTGTCGTATGACGTCGACATTGTGTGACGTGGTTGCCCACCTGTATAAACAAACTAGTCTGGTGGATATGCCATATCTCCATGATCATACTCCAGGATAAAACCTCTTGCGAGGTCCTTCATGGCATGTCCACTTAAGTAAAATAGGTATAAGTGAAGTCATTTACCCACACCAAGATAGTGATGCAAAGTTCAATTCCACGCAACATGTTTACAAATGCTGAGACAATAATAAAGAATCAGACAATGTCAGTGCAGTGATACAGGGTTTTGTATTCCACTGTCAGAAGTATATAGTGTAGATGGATATATAATAAATTCATTTCTTCCCTAAACTTTGTTTGTGGGGACGTGGAGTCGACGTGTATGAACCGTACAAATCTATTTGTTAGTAAGAGTAAAGCAGGTTCCCAAATTCATATGTATCCTTTTCCTCTTTCTATGTTTGTCAGACTACCTGTGTGTGATTGTTGTTTGTTTTCAGTGTTTGCCAGGCTACATGTGTACAGTTGTTGTTTGTTTGTTCTCAGTGTCTGCCAGACTACATGTGTACAGATGTTGTTTGTTTTCAAGGTTTGCCAGACTACATGTGTGTGATTGTTGTTTGTTTTCAGTGTTTGCCAGACTACCTGTGTACAGTTGTTGTTTGTTTGTTTTCAGTGTTTGCTAGACTACATGTGTACAGTTGTTGTTTGTTTTCAGTGTTTGCCAGACTACATGTGTGTGATTGTTGTTTGTTTTCAGTGTTTGCCAGACTGTGTGTACAGTTGTTTGTTTGTTTGTTTTCAGTGTTAGCCACACTACATGTGTACAGTTGTTGTTTGTTTTCAGTGTTTGCCACACTACATGTGTGTGATTGTTGTTGTTTTCAGTGTTTGATACACTACATGTGTACAGTTGTTGTTTGTTTGTTCTCAGTGTTTGCCAGACTACATGTGTGCAGATGTTGTTTGTTTTCAGTGTTTGCCAGACTACATGTGTGTGATTGTTGTTTGTTTTCAGTGTTTGCCAGACTACATGTATGTGATTATTGTTTGTTTTCAGTTTTGCCAGACTACATGTGTACAGTTGTTGTTTGTTTGTTTTCAGTGTTTGCCAGACTACATGTGTACAGTTGTTGTTAGTTTGTTTTCAGTGTTTGCCAGACTACATGTGTACAGTTGTTTGTTTTCAGTGTTTGCCAGACTGCATGTGTGTGATTGTTGTTTGTTTTCAGTGTTTGCCAGACTACATGATTGTGTACAGTTATTGTTTGTTTTCATTGTTTGCCAGACTATATTTGTATAATTGTTGTTTGTTTTCAGTGTTGCCAGACTACATGTGTATTTTTGTTGTTTGTTTTCAGTGTTTGCCAGACTACATTGATGGACTCCTGGTGATGACCAGAGATGGTGCTCTCAACAAACAGTATGAGGTGAGTCAACTCATCATGGACAGTACTGTATACTATGTGTAACCAGGTGCATGTAAATGGTGAATAATTGATTGTAAACCATGTGTCCTCGAAAGCTCAGTTAGTAAAGTGCTGGTACGGTAGACTGAAGACCTTGGGTTCGAGTCTCGATTGAGGAATAATTTGTTCACCACCTGTTATATATGTATTGTTGTTTGTCACATAAAACAGCTTCTAGTAGTAAAGCCATGGCATTAATATCATGAAACACTAGTGGTAAAGTGAAGCCATGACATTAATATCGTGATACACCAGTGGTATAGTGAAGCCGTGACATTAATATCTGATACACTAGTGGTATAGTGAAGCCATGACATTAATATTGTGATACACCAGTGGTATAGTGAAGCCATGACATTGATATCGAGATACGCTAGTGGTATAGTGAAGCCATGACATTGATATTGTGATACACTAGTCGTATCGTGAAGCCATGACATTGATATTGAGATACACTAGTGGTATAGTGAAGCCATCACATTAATATCATGATACACCAATGGTATAGTGAAGCCATGACATTAATATCATGATACACTAGTGGTATAGTGAAGCCATGACATTGATATCGAGATACATTAGTGGTATAGTGAAGCCATCACATTGATATTGTGATACACCAGTGGTATAGTGAAGCCATCACATTAATATCATGATACACCAGTGGTATAGTGAAGCCATCACATTATTATCGTGATACACTAGTGGTATAGTGAAGCCATCACATTAATATTGTGATACACCAGTGGTATAGTGAAGCCATGACATTAATATTGTGATACACTAGTGGTATAGTGAAGCCATGACATTAATATCGTGATACACTAGTGGTATAGTGAAGCCATGACATTAATATTGTGATACACCAGTGGTATAGTGAAGCCATGACATTAATATTGTGATACACCAGTGGTATAGTGAAGCCATGACATTAATATTGTGATACACTAGTGGTATAGTGAAGCCATGACATTAATATTGTGATACACTAGTGGTATAGTGAAGCCATGACATTAATATTGTGATACACCAGTGGTATAGTGAAGCCATGACATTAATAGTGTGATACACCAGTGGTATAGTGAAGCCATGACATTAATGTTGTGATACACCAGTGGTATAGTGAAGCCATGACATTAATATCATGATACACCAGTGGTATAGTGCAGCCATGACATTATTATCATGATACACCAGTGGTATAGTGAAACCATGACATTAATATCAGGATCCACTAGTGGTATAGTGAAGCCATCACATTAATATCATGATACACCAGTGGTATAGTGAAACCATGACATTAATATTATGATACACTAGTGGTATAGTGAAACCATCACATTAATATTGTGATACACAAGTGGTATAGTGAAGCCATCACATTATTATCGTGATACACTAGTGGTATAGTGAAGCCATCAGATTAATATCATGATACACCAGTGGTATAGTGAAACCATGACATTAATATCGACATACACTAGTGGTATAGTGAAGCCATGACATTAATATCATGATACACCAGTGGTATAGTGAAACCATGACATTAATATTATGAAACACTAGTGATATAGTGAAGACATGACATTAATATCGTGAAACACTAGTGATATAGTAAAGCCATGACATTAATATCATGATACACTAGTGGTATAGTGAAGCCATGACATTGATATTGTGATACACTAGTGGTATAGTAAAGAGATGACATTAATATCATGATACACTAGTGGTATAGTGAAGCCATGACATTGATATTGTGATACACTAGTGGTATAGTAAAGACATGACATTAATATCATGATACACTAGTGGTATAGTGAAGCCATGACATTGATATTATGATACACCAGTGGTATAGTGAAGCCATGACATTAATATCATGATACACCAGTGGTATAGTGAAGCCATGACATTAATATCATGATACACCAGTGGTATAGTGAAGCCATGACATTAATATCATGATACACCAGTGGTATAGTGAAGCCATCACATTAATGTCATGATACACTAGTGGTATAGTGAAGCCATGACATTAATATTGTGATACACTAGTGGTATAGTGAAGCCATGACAATAATATTGTGATACACTAGTGGTATAGTGAAGACATGACATTAATGTCATGATACACTAGTGGTATAGTGAAACCATGACAATAATATTGTGATACACTAGTGGTATAGTGAAGCCATGACATAAATATTGTGATACACTAGTGGTATAGTGAAACCATCATATTAATATCATGATACACTAGTGGTATAGTGAAGCCATCACATTAATATCATGGTACACCAGTGATATAGTGAAGCCATGACATTAATATCATGATACACCAGTGGTATAGTGAAGCCATGACATTAATATCATGATACACCAGTGGTATAGTGAAGCCATCACATTAATGTCATGATACACTAGTGGTATAGTGAAGCCATGACATTAATATTGTGATACACTAGTGGTATAGTGAAGCCATGACAATAATATTGTGATACACTAGTGGTATAGTGAAGACATGACATTAATGTCATGATACACTAGTGGTATAGTGAAACCATGACAATAATATTGTGATACACTAGTGGTATAGTGAAGCCATGACATAAATATTGTGATACACTAGTGGTATAGTGAAACCATCATATCAATATCATGATACACTAGTGGTATAGTGAAGCCATCACATTAATATCATGGTACACCAGTGATATAGTGAAGCCATCACATTAATGTCATGATACACTAGTGGTATAGTGAAGCCATCACATTAATATTGTGATACACTAGTGGTATAGTGAAGCCATCACATTAATATCATGATACACTAGTGGTATAGTGAAGCCATCACATTAATATCATGGTACACCAGTGATATAGTGAAGCCATCACATTAATGTCATGATACACTAGTGGTATAGTGAAGCCATCACATTATTATTGTGATACACTAGTGGTATAGTGAAGCCATCACATTAATATCATGATACACTAGTGGTATAGTGAAGCCATCACATTAATATCATGATACACCAGTAGTATAGTGAAGCCATCACATTAATGTCATGATACACTAGTGGTATAGTGAAGCCATGACATTAATATTGTGATACACTAGTGGTATAGTGAAGACATGACATTAATATTGTGATACATTAGTGATATAGTGAAGCCATCACATTAATATTGTGATACACTAGTGGTATAGTGAAGACATGACATTAATATTGTGATACATTAGTGGTATAGTGAAGCCATCACATTAATATTGTGATACACTAGTGGTATAGTGAAGACATGACATTAATATCATGATACCCCAGTGGTATAGTGAAGCCATCACATTAATATCGTGATACACTAGTGGTATAGTGAAGACATGACATTAATATTGTAATACACTAGTGGTATAGTGAAGCCATCACATTAATATCATGATACACCAGTGGTATAGTGAAGCCATCATATTGATATTGTGATACACCAGTGGTATAGTGAAGCCATCACATTAATATCATGATACACTAGTGGTATAGTGAAGCCATGACATTGATATCGAGATACACTAGTGGTATAGTGAAGCCATGGCAATAATATTGTGATACACTAGTGGTATAGTGAAGCCATCACATTAATATCATGATACACCAGTGGTATAGTGAAGCCATCACATTAATATCATGATACACCAGTGGTATAGTGAAGCCATGACATTAATGTCATGATACACTAGTGGTATAGTGAAGCCATGACATTAATATCATGATACACTAGTGGTATAGTGAAGCCATGACATTAATATCATGATACACCAGTGGTATAACTTAATGCCATTGATGTCATGTTAAGGCACACTTTCCAATATTATGTGACTATAAGTTTTGTGATATTAAAATAGAATCTCGCATTTGTGCTCATTTAAGTCTTCACATCATATCATATTTGCCACATCGTTTAATAAATTCAATAAATAGTAAGTAAGCATTCATGTAAGATCCTCCATTTATCACACAAAATTTGGCATATATTTTGATCATCCATTATTTTACATTTTCTTTCTAATCTCCGTCATCTTTCTTTTATGCTCCATCTCGCTACAGTTATAAATATTACGCTGTGTTTACACGTTTTGCAGACGGACATCCAGTTCATGGCTGCCCTTCTCCATAGAGCGTCCGACCATGTCAATATGCCCACATTGTAAGTTACGGTTTTGTTATAAGTCAACCAAGGTAAATTTAATTAAGTTCATTTACATAATAAAACCTATTAGACTTTCCATTTAGACGGCTGATTGATATGTCTTAACTAGGTAAGTTTTATTATTACATTTCTGTAGGTGAACGGTTTTTCATGGAAAAGAAAATTCATAATTATATTTGTTGAACCAAGAAGAATTGATGAAACGTACGCAAGTTTAGTTTGAACTATAGTACATTTGAAAAGTAAGCATTATAAAACGTCTTCAAAACATAATATGTAACACAGTAATAAATAGTTTATTTACCAACAGTTTTGTTTATCAGGAATTCTTTCTCAATGGGAGGCATGTTTTTTCACTTGCTCATATTCACTCACTTGTAAAAATCCACCAGTGTGACATTTTATGGAATGGAGTTTTATTTTGAACACTATCACAAGTAGGGTTACCCTGTATTATCCCAGAATTCCTCTATTCCCTCTCTCGAAGAGTGGCTCTTATTAATGAAATGGGGTTTTATGTCCCGTTAACACAACATATACGGTGATATTGAGTTAACACAACATATACGGTGATATTGAGTTAACACAACATATACGGTGATATTGAGTTAACACAACATATACGGTGAAATTGAGTTAACACAACATATACAGTGAAATTGAGTTAACACAACATATACGGTGATATTGAGACAGCAGCCTCAGAGGGAGATGAAGAATAAAATTCCCCATCAGACATGTCTGCAAAACAGCGAACTCACTTGAGGCAGCGATCTGTATCTTTAAAGCCAAGGCCTTATCTGCTGAGCTACCAAGGCCACTTTATGTGTCGATTATTATGGATGGCAGGAGGTATAGAGTACTGGTTCTACCTAGCAAAAATGGGGTGGTCTGAGACAGAAAATGGGGTGGTCTGAGACAGAAAATGGGGTGGTCTGAGACAGAAAATGGGGTGGTCTGAGACAGAAAAAAAAATCGACCATCATATATGACCTAAAATGTGTCAAAAATTATGTAAAACAACATTCAAACAAATAAATTAATTACCTGTAATTTCCCCGTACTGGTATTTGTTGACCACAATCAATGACATTTTATATTACAGGAAAGACTTAGACCAGTTGTTGCCTGAGATTGTACGCAGTCTTCCCAGTTACAAGGCCCAGCATTGGTTGAACAAGGTTCACGACGAAATGAAAAACGTGGTGAAACGAACACCGCCCGAATGTATGGCCAAGTTTGTAGGTATGTACCATGTAAAGCTATTAACCATATGATATTTTATATTTCACTTTAAAATATTGATATTATATTTTGTACTTTTGAATCATTTAAAGATATGTTCGTTAGTTTGTATCATGATTGTTTGTTTCATTAATGATTTCTTGGCTTGTAACAATAAATACAAATGACCTATTGGTTTGCTTTACAGAGGTGCTTGCACAATGGCCATTGTTTGGATCAACCTTCTTCAGAGTAAACGTAAGTCCAATGATTTTGTTAGTTTATAATTTAATTCAAAATTTTATAAATCTTTTTTTAAATGGAAATGAGTTAAAGAGATACTTTTTGTTTAAATTCATCATTCTGTGTTTAGATGGCAACATTATAGATTATTTGTGTTAAAACTCATCATTTATAGATAGAATCATTATAGATTTGTTTCGTTAAAAAACATCAATCTTAATTTTAGAGGACAACAATTATAGATTGTTATTATATACCTATTTCTCTCGTTCAATGAGCGGTCTGCATTTGTACCATGTGACCGTACGATATATTTCCGTATATATAATTCTGTTTTATTAAATCCGTATTGTACAGTACATGAGCCCCATGTTAACGATAAAGTCCGAAAACCGGTAAAATGTTCCGAATGCACGGTGATGAATTTGAATCTGAGAGTTTAATCATGATTAAAAACAGTGTTGACAGATCAGAGAAAAATTATGGTGTTTTTTTGTATATATTTTTTTTTAATATGAAGCAAAATTAAAAGAAATGATACATGTAAGTCAATTTTGATATTTATATTTCCATATCGAGAGAAACAGGTATATAATAAAAAGGTCATTTAACATTGTTCTTTACAATACGGTGATATATTTGGACGAGTACCCAGCTGACACAACCATATTGGATGAGTCGCTAGGCCAGCGTGGTTAATATCACCGTATTGTACAGAACAATGTTAAATAACCTCATGTTATTGTTGAAATTCATAAAAAAAATTACAGTGTTCTGTTAGGGCCATCGTACCATCCTGTATCCAGTTTTAAATGCAGTGGTACAAGTCAATTACAAGTCGATGCGTGATGGTACGATGGTAATGGTATGATGGCAAAGTAATATAGCATTTTTGCCATCATACCCTCTCCATCATACAATTACTATCATACCATCACGCCTCAACTTCTAAATGCAATGGTACGATGGTGATGTACCATCCTGTTTACAAGTTGATGCTTGATGATACGATATTGATGATTAAGTTGGCGATAATGGGATATACCATCGTACCATTGCACCATCTACCATGGTACTATCTCCATTGTACAATCCTGTTTACGAGTTGATAAGGGATGTATGATGGCCCTAATGAAACACCTACATTTTTAGGTGGCAACATTTCTATATGCTTTTTTTTTTCACATTCATTAATCTATAATTAAGTTTTGTGTTTGATGTTGTATGTTAAACTGTGCATGTTCATGCATCACTCACTGGCATGTACATTTAATATAATTTCGATGCCAATGAACTGAACTTTGGCTCTGAACTTCTGATATGCATATTTTATCTTTCCAAATATGTTTTGTTATGACCCTTTACAGAAAGTTTTAACTCAGCCGATGTATGGAGAGTGTATACTGGCGGTGAACAAGACTGGTATCGTATTCCTCGACCTGAGATCACACGTAAGTCATTGTTATTAAACAAGTAACTAGAGATGTAACAGTACTTCTGACTTGCACACAGCAGTTGTACTTTTACAAGATATACTTTTACAATTTAGGTGTAGATGAAAAAACACTTCATGGCAAATGCATGAATATAATTGTTTTTATTTTGCAAAATAACTTTTTACTTAATTTCTTAAAAGATGCTTTTTAGAACTAATAGTTCCTTGCATAACAGATAAGGATATGTGTGTTTGGAAAATCTGGCCGATAACAGGCAAGTGTATCAGTAATGATGTCAAGATTATTAACAGTTGCATGAATAAACATACAAAATGTTACGTTGCTTATTGGCAGTGTCAACACACAAAATGTCAATGGTATGTACGAAAAAGAGTCAGTTGTGGTATCCATCAGTCGTGGTATCCATCAGTCGTGGTATATCAGTCGTGGTATCCATCAGTCGTGGTATCCATCAGTCGTGGTATATCAGTCATGGTATCCATCAGTCGTGGTATCCATCAGTCGTGGTATCCATCAGTCGTGGTATCCATCAGTCGTGGTATCCATCAGTCGTGGTATATCAGTCGTGGTATCCATCAGTCATGGTATCCATCAGTCGTGGTATCCATCAGTCGTGGTATCCATCAGTCGTGGTATATCAGTCGTGGTATCCATCAGTCGTGGTATCCATCAGTCGTGGTATCCATCAGTCGTGGTATCCATCAGTCGTGGTATCCATCAGTCGTGGTATCCATCAGTCGTGGTATCCATCAGTCGTGGTATATCAGTCGTGGTATCCATCAGTCGTGGTATCCATCAGTCATGGTATCCATCAGTCGTGGTATCCATCAGTCGTGGTATATCAGTCGTGGTATCCATCAGTCATGGTATCCATCAGTCATGGTATCCATCAGTCGTGGTATCCATCAGTCGTGGTATCCATCAGTCGTGGTATCCATCAGTCGTGGTATCCATCAGTCATGGTATCCATCAGTCATGGTATCCATCAGTCGTGGTATCCATCAGTCGTGGTATCCATCAGTCATGGTATCCATCAGTCATGGTATCTAGTTCATATAAGGAAATTTAAACCCTCGGTAAAATTCTTAACTGATTTTTCCTATTTTGCAGGAGGTTTTCCTACAGTACAGTTTCGGCGAGGTGTTGTCAACACGTCGCTACCGTAGTGACAGCAATCAAAACTACCTGGACATGAAACTTGGGAACCTCATGGTGCAAAAAATAGTCCGAATAGAGACTGAACTGGGGTCAGATATCTCAAATCTCATTGGTCAATACATGCAGGTGATAAATCGTCACAGAAAACGTCCCGCTGAACGGGGCGTTGTTTCGCCACCATACAGAACCCCACGGGAGGAGTCATATTAGTGATTTTCCCATGATTAAGAAATATTGTGTAGGCACAAAAAGCTACAATAAAGTGTACCTCTGTGTTCATAAATGGTTTGAAGTGACTGTCATAAATTGTAAATTTATCCAGGTGACTGTTAAAAATGTTTACAAGTGACCAAAAACTGGTTGCAAAGTGAACAGTTGCTTGAGGGACCATGGAGACTGTTTTTAAACCAATGTTACAGGTTCATGGACAGACTTAAAGAAACTAACCCGCCAAATAACGACAAAATTACATTACAAAACCATTTATCAAAACTCTATCCAGATGTTCAGGTCATATAATAAAGTATATTTGCCGATTAAAAGTATAGGTTAACGTGTTCTGAAAATAACCATGATTGAATATGAATAAAATGATTTATAAGTTAGTGACTCTTATTTTGACACTCCAGTTTTGGGGTTTGGCTGGGCTGGTTAAAGCTGTTTATATCGTGTCTATAGAGTTTGGATTCTCAAAATATATGTTATATATATACCTCATCATCAGTAGGTTTAGAAACGGTGTACATTATGTTGTAAAATTTGGCTGTTGGCGGGATAGCTACTTTAAAATTGTTTGTATTTTTGAAGACACAAGTGCTATTATAAGCAAAAAAGAAGTGAGTTATATCATCATGTTACACTGAGAATACTGTAGTGAGATTGTTCCGATTAACTGTGATTTTTTTTTTGTTACAAATCAAAAGGATTTTATATATTTGTTACTGTTTTATAGTATATTTCGTTTTCTTGATACAATTTATAATCAGTAGAACTTGTTGTATAATGTAATTGTATGATAAAGACATAGAACTTGTTAAATAAACAAGTTGAACTCTAGAACAGCATTGGTTCAACTTCTGTTCATGTACATATTTGAAACAAATAACACTGTTTCACCAGCTGTTGTGAAGTTTCTGGTGCCTCAAATTATAAGGAGGGCCAATAATTTGGACCACCATCTAACCCTTACATGATCACTCCTATACCCTTCTTGATCATACAGACGGCATTCAGAGTTGAAATAACACCTTCACCAGCTGTTGTAAAGTTCCTGGTGCTTCAAATTATTTTTATTTATTTTGATGTAAATGAGACTGGATAGAGACCATTTATTTCTTGCATACCAGATAAGGCTATCCACGTTTTAAATGGGGTATGGAAAGTCTTATCTTTATGGGTAAAGATAAAATTCACACGTGCACCAACATCCGGTATGCAGGAAAACATGCAAAACATTAGTAGCTGGTGGTGTCGATGCACAACATGTCTCTGATATGCAAGAAAAAGAATCTATCATGGGTATTAGGTTCAGATAGGGAATTCCAAACTTCGGTATAAGTTTTTAATCAGAACCTCGGTTCCCGCAAGAAACACATACCTTTGGTCGGAATTCCCTATCTTCACCGGATACCCACGAAAGTTTCTTATAAACTTTACTGGCGCCATATACTTACTGTATTGTGTTTGGCTTCCATATAATTCATATCAATATCTCGTCTAGTGATGGATAATTTTGTATCAAGTTGCAAAACATTAAATTATTGAGGTATGAATGCGAAACTATCATTATTATAGAGAAATAAAGAGCTAGACAAAATAGTTTCTTTTTGGGTCCTGAATATATACTAGTTTTACCTGGAGTCCTCAATATACTAGCGAAAGCTACTTAAAGTTTGCCTTAATAATAAGGTATGTACCAAAAGCCAGATTGGTGAATTGTATATTAGTTGCTTGACACAAACTTGTATTTATACTTATATGTGTATTAATGAAACCATACGTTATATTTATCTTTATATAAATTTGTTCCTTGATATATCAACATTCCGTTTTCAAATCTGTACATTTTCTGGTACATATATAGCATGGTTGACCCCCGAGAGGGATCTGTCTGTGGTAAATGTTGGTGGTAGAGTCAGTACTTACACCGTCCGTCTATGGTCATTGCTACAGGGAGTGCCAATATTTACACTTCTAGAGTCGGTCATGTTTTTAGAAATGTCTACGACTTTTTAGTGGATGTTTATATTTTGATCAAACTTGACATCCAGATTCACACAATGAAAAAGCCATCTGCTTTTGTAACAAATTCACCCCGAGACTGAAACAGTACCATAAAAATTATTGAATAAATGAAAGTATATTCATTGCATGTCATCCAGTTAATCTCACTTGAGGGCCCTTCAGGCTACATGTGTGTTTCTAGAAAGAAAAACAAATAGTTCCATATAATCAGAAAAAAATGTATTGTAAATGTACTCACCATTAATTTAGATGTTTCTCATGGATGCACATATCAAACTTTTAAACAGCGCATCAAACTTCAAACATTTATGTGGTTCTTTTATTTCACTAAAACATCGTTATTAATAATAAATTAGTTAATAAATTAGTGTGTTACCGGCCTGGAGACATACTGTGCCAAAATAGTATGTGGTGACATGAACTGGTTGTACAGATAGTATGCAGTCATGACAGAATCATAATTTATCAATTGACTTAGCTTCTATGTCATTTGATCCCGTCATAAAGTTTTTCATATCTTTTATATTACCCGGCATGATAACATCAGATGATGTCATCTAGGGTAATATCAGAGGCACTCGAATGTATTTTTAACATGGGATATTGCTTGCTTGAATAACTCGAATTGATGTCATGTGATAAAAAGAATCTTACATTCGTGTTTGCTTCATATGAACAAAATATGAAACTTGTTTAATAATCTTAATAATATTTTACTCACTTAGGCTCATGAAATATAACAAATATTCCATCCGCTTCATATTTTTTCATATGAAGAGTGGAGACACGGGTATTTATTGACTGCTGATAAATGGAGCTCGAAGCAGTTTGTTTGTTGATCTGTAAAATATTAATCGAATGTTAATACACCAGTTTATTTCTTTACAAATCTTTACGATTATGTATTCATTAACTTGGTAATGATCTGACTAATATGAGTCATATTTTTTGGGAAATGTATATGTGTTTTAGGAACACTGTAACTTCTTTTATAGATAACCGGTATTTGAACAAGCCAAAAATTTAATTATTTTTTTCAACTCGATTCGGTAGCTGATGGAATCAAAACTGTTCAAATCAAATAAATCAGCAATTGATTTTTAGAATTGGCAATTAAGACTAGAGTTTATAAATAAGTAGAGAACATGTGCTCTGTGCTTGAGTAGTATATTTACACATTTGACGAATTTGATTGCTTTTCTTTCTGTGTATTTTTGCCCAGAAATCATGTTCCTTTGTTTAATACAGAAATGCGTAAAGCAACGTCTTGTTTATTTGCCATAAAAAATGTGTATCTGGTTTTTGGTAAGGCATACCAAATTTTTTATTTAATATTTTGTAACTTGTATTATATTTTATGTTGTTATCTTAATGAAAGGTTATCATTATTCTTGTTAAAGACAACTGTTTCTGTTTTTGTGTTTATTTTGTTCAAGAATTTATAATTAATATCATTTATATACATGTATAAACACAACAAAAATGAAATGTATTTATTTAATATTCTTTATATACGAGAGAACATAATATGTATACTTTTGGGATTCATGACTGTTATAGGAGATGAAATTAACAATGCCAACTATTGAGATGTCAATAAATGCATAAAGTTGCGACCTTTTATGAAAATACATATGTTGCAGACCCATATTACCCTTCGTGCAAATATGTGTTAAAAACCCATATTACCTTTCATGCAAATATGTGTTTTAAACTCATATTACCTTCGTGCAAATATGTGTTGCAAACTCATATTAGCCTTTGTGCAAATACGCGTTACAAACCCATATTACCCTTAGTGCAAATATGTATTGCAAACCCTTTGTGCAAATATGTGTTTGCAAACCCATATTACCCTTAATGCAAATATGTGTTTGCAAACCCATATTACTCTTAGTGCAAATACGCGTTGCAAACCCATATTACCCTTCGTGCAAATAGGCGTTGCAAACCCATATTACCCTTAGTGCAAATACGTGTTGCAAACCCATATTACCCTTCATGCAAATACGCGTTGCAAACACACATTACCCTTTGTGCAAATAGGCGTTGCAAACCCATATTGCCCTTCGTGCAAATACATATCAGATTGTTTAGCTTTCTAAACAAAATTCTTCATTCCTGTCTGCTATCATACTCAATGTATATAAAATGTATTTAATAATAGCCCATCACAAAACAGATTTAGTAAATCTAGACAAATGTTTTGGTTGTTATAGAGAACCGTTGTTATGTATACAGTTATTCCATGTATTACTATGTATAGAAACATTATATGGTAGCTGCTGACTTTACATTATATGCAATGGAGGAGTGATTCTATTCCCAGCTAATATTTGTAACACATCTCTGCACGTTTTTTGAATAAATAAACTTTTGACAAATAAAAAATGGCAGAAAATAGTAGTGATCACAGGTTAATTTAGACTGATTACGTGTGCCTGACACTCATCAGTAACATAGTGATCACAGGTTAATGTAGACTGATTACGTGTGGGTGACACTCATCAGTAACATAGTGATCACAGGTTAATTTAGACTGATTACGTGTGGGTGACACTCATCAGTAACATAGTGATTACAGGTTAATGTAGACTGATTACGTGTGGGTGACTCTCATCTGTAACATAGTGATCACAGGTTAATGTAGACTGATTACGTGTGGGTGACACTCATCAGTAACATAGTGATCACAGGTTAATTTAGACTGATTACATGTGGGTGACACTCATCAGTAACATAGTGATCACAGGTTAATTTAGACTGATTACGTGTGGGTGACACTCATCAGTAACATAGTGATCACAGGTTAATTTAGACTGATTACGTGTGGGTGACACTCATCAGTAACATAGTGATTACAGGTTAATGTAGACTGATTACGTGTGGGTGACTCTCATCTGTAACATAGTGATTACAGATTAATGTAGACTGATTACATGTGTCTAACACTCATCAGTAACAACCTTCAGCTTTGTTTTGGCTACACAGTATTTATACTCACTACATGGCAGCACATTTCATCAGTGGCAAATAGCAAATAAGGGGGAAATGTATGTTTGCCTTGCCATTTGCCCAGTATAGACTGTTTTTCAGACAAGTTTGTGCATGTACAGGTAAATGTTTGCTATCACAAACATTAATATTGTTTAATATCCTAGAGAAAAAAACACACTTTTGGTTGTACATATTTTCATTGAGGCATTTCTTTTCAAAGCCATTTTAAAACTGGTATATTTTGGACATCACCATATGATTTAATGTAAATATGATGGTAATATTTTAAATAAACACACTGCAGCTTTAACCTTTAAATAACATGTTTGAATATATTTGTTTTCATGTTACCAGTGATGTAGCTCATTTTCATAACTGGAACTAGAATCATTAACTCCTGATTGTTTAACAAAAACATATCACAAATATTATAACTATATGTGCAATTATTGTGTAACCTGTCATCTGATGTAATTGCTGAAAAAATGTATGTATCTAACTACATGCTTAGGTGATCCTATATTTTTTATATTGCAAAGAAAATAAAATATTAATTGAACATAATAAACATTGAATGTCTTTATTTTCTTTTAATGCCAATTGTACAGTTAGTAAAGTTACAGTTTAAAGTGTCCTTCTGTTTGTTATTGGTATAGTATCTGAGACAACTCAAGTTATCTTTGAGACAGCTCATCTTTGAGACAACTAAAGTCATCTTTGAGACAACTAAAGTCATCTTTGAGACAGCTCATCTTTGAGACAACTAAAGTCATCTTTGAGACAGCTCATCTTTGAGACAACTAAAGTTATCTTTGAGACAGCTCATCTTTGAGACAACTCAAGTTATCTTTGAGACAGCTCATCTTTGAGACAGCTCATCTTTGAGACAGCTCATCTTTGAGACAACTCAAGTCATCTTTGAGACAGCTCATCTTTGAGACAACTAAAGTTATCTTTGAGACAGCTCATCTTTGAGACAGCTCATCTTGAGACAGCTCATCTTTGAGACAGCTCATCTTTGAGACAACTCAAGTCATCTTTGAGACAGCTCATCTTTGAGACAACTAAAGTTATCTTTGAGACAGCTCATCTTTGAGACAGCTCATCTTGAGACAGCTCATCTTTGAGACAGCTCATCTTTGAGACAGCTCATCTTTGAGACAGCTCATCTTTGAGACGGCTCATCTTTGAGACAGCTCATCTTTGAGTCAACTCATCTTTGAGACAACTAAAGTTATCTTTGAGACAGCTCATCTTTGAGACAACTCAAGTTATCTTTGAGACAGCTCATCTTTGAGACAGCTCATCTTTGAGACAACTAAAGTTATCTTTGAGACAGCTCATCTTTGAGACAGCTCATCTTTGAGACAACTAAAGTTATCTTTGAGACAACTCAAGTTATCTTTGAGACAGCTCATCTTTGAGACAGCTCATCTTTGAGACAACTCAAGTTATCTTTGAGACAGCTCATCTTTGAGACAGCTCATCTTTGAGACAACTCAAGTTATCTTTGAGACAGCTCATCTTTGAGACAACTCATCTTTGAGACAAGTCCAGTTATCTTTGATACAACTCATTTGGGACAACTCAAGTTATCTTTGAGACAACTCATTTGGGACAACTCAAGTTATCTTTGAGACAACTCGATGTTATCTTTGAGACAACTCATCTTTGGACAACTCAAGTTATGTTAGAGACAACTCGAGTTATCTTTGAGACAACTCATCTTTGGGACAACAAGTTATATTCGAGACAACTCAAGATAACTTTGAGGCAACTCAAGCTATATTTGAGACAACTCCGGCTGTATTTTGAGACAGCTCATGTTTGAGACAACTCAAGTTATATGTGAGACAACTCATCTTTGAGACAACTGAAGTTATTTTTGAGACAACACATCTTCAGGACAACTCAAGTTATCTTTGAAACAAGTCATCTTTGAGACAACTCAATTTATCTTTGAGACAACTCATCTTTGAGGAGACTACTCAAGTTATGTCTTAAAATTAAATAGTCTGGATTAAGTCCCCTTTGAATTTTTGGATTATGCTGAATTATTTAAATAAATTGACGTTTGATGTACTAAATGTTCAACAATTTAATTAAATCTTCAACACATCACTTAATAGGAACAATATTTATTAAAATTCTACACCATTTAACTGAATGGTTTCGATTTAAATAATTGAATTTTGATATACTGAATTCATATTTGGCGGTTTGTAGCAGGTTTAATTAAAGCGGTGCACATTTCGTAAATCATGCAAACATCAATTTATTTAAATTGCAAACATTTATTTAAATCACAACCTTTTAGGAACAATAATCTTGTGGTGATTTAATAAATATTGTTCCTGTTTAGCGATGTGCTGCAGACTTAATTACATTGTTGCAGATTTAGTATATCAAACATTGATTTATTTAAACTTCAAACATTTATTTAAATCATAACCTTTTGGATAAATCTTGTGGGGATTAAATAAATATGGTTCCTATTTAGCGATGTGCTGCTGCAGATTTAATTACATCATTGCACATTTATAAATCAGAATGGACATGCACATTTACCGCAGATACCGCGCACCCTGACTTTGCGACCAAGATCCTGGTAAAAAAATTGTTGGTAAAAAAAGTTTTGTTTTGTACTGTAAATCGCACAAAACTTTTGTTTTCAATTTCAGAACAGTGGATTGCCATTTTGAAACCTTGACCAAAGAGCAATTGTAAAATGAATCTTAATTTGCTAAAAATGAGCAGTGTGTTAGACTGTGTTTGTGTTATTTACTCAGTTTCAATAAAACATTCCCAAATCTCCCAGGGAATGCATATATTGAACATAAGCATATAACTGTCTGATTTTTATTCAGTGAAATGTGTATATGAAAACATGAGCTTAAGTCTTATATTAATTATTAATAAAATTGTGAATTTGAAGGAAAATAAAATCCATGCTTCCGTCCATCTGTGTCGAAAATGTTGTCCGGACTTGGTCAAATTAAATATGGTCACAATGTCTTGGCCAAGTTTGATAATCGGCCCCATTGACTCAGTAATTCCAGAGTAATGCCCATTGGAATAGTAAAAAATCACAAAATTAATGTCGAAGACAATTTCGTTATTAATATGAGAAGCAATAGTGGGGGCATCCATGTCCTGTGGACACATTTCTAGTTTGTACCACTATTGAATTCCGTCAAAACATCTTAAACATCTATTTAATAAATAATCAACAATGGCCGTTGTGGAATGTTCATCAATGGTATTATTTTGTGTTTTATAAGCTAAAAGTTACGGACATTGTCCCTTTAAGTGATCATTAAATAGTTACACATTTAGTATATTGAACACTGATAATTGTTACACCTTTAGTATATCGAACGTTGATAATCGTTACACGTTTAGTATATCGAACGTTGATAATCTTTACACGTTTAGTACATGTATATCGAACGTTGATAATTGTTACACATTTAGTATATCGAACGTTGATAATCGTTACACATTTAGTATATCGAACGTTGATAATCGTTACACATTTAGTATATCAAACGCTTATAATCGTTAACGTTTAGTATATCGAACGTTAATAATTGTTACACGTTTAGTATATCGAACATTGATAATCGTTACACGTTTAGTATATCGAACGTTGATAACTGTTACACATTTAGTATATCAAACGTTGATAATTGATATCGAACGTTGATAATCGTTACACGTTTAGTATATCGAACGTTGATAATTGTTACAAGTTTAGTATATTGAACGCTGATAATCGTTACACATTTAGTATATCGAACATTGATAATCGTTACACATTTAGTAATTGAACATTGATAATCGTTACACGTTTAGTATATCGAACGTTGATAACTGTTACACATTTAGTATATCAAACGTTGATAATTGATATCGAACGTTGATAATCGTTACACGTTTAGTATATCGAACGTTGATAATTGTTACAAGTTTAGTATATTGAACGCTGATAATCGTTACAAATTTAGTATATCGAACATTGATAATCGTTACACATTTAGTAATTGAACATTGATAATCGTTACACATTTAGTATATCGAACGTTGATAATCGTTACACGTTTAGTATATCAAACGTTGATACTTGTTACACATTTAGTATATCGAACATTGATAATCGTTACACATTTAGTACATGGAACGTTGATAATTGTTGCACGTTTAGTATATCAAACGTTCATGATCGTTACACATTTAGTATGACGTTCGTTACACTTTTAGCATATCGAACGTTCATAATCGTTACACATTTAGTATGATGTTCGTTACACTTTTAGCATATTGAACGTTCATAATCGTTACACGTTTAGTATATCGAACGTTGATAATCGTTACACGTTTAGTATATCGAACGTTTAATCATTACACGTTTAGTATATCGAACGCTGATAATCGTTACACGTTTAGCATATTGAACGCTGATAATCGTTACACGTTTAGTATATTGTACGTTGATAATCGTTACACATTTAGTATATCGAACGTTGATAATCGTTACACGTTTAGTATATCGAACATTGATAATCGTAACACGTTTAGTATATCGAAAGTTGATAATTGTTACACGTTTAGTATATCGAACTACACATTTAGTATATCGAATGTTGATAATTGTTACGCGTTTAGTATATCGAACGTTGATAATCGTTACATGTTTAGTATATCGAACGTTGATAATCGTTACACGTTTAGTATATTGAACGTTGATAATCGTTACACGTTTAGTATATTGAACGTTGATAATCGTTACACATTTAGTATATCGAACGGTTGATAATCGTTACACGTTTAGTAAATCGAACGTTGATAATTGTTGCATGTTTAGTATATCGAACGTTGATAATCGTTGCACGTTTAGTATATCAAACATTGATAATCGTTGCACGTTTAGTATATCAAACGTTGATAATCGTTGCACGTTTAGTATATCGATGTTGATAATCGTTACACGTTTAGTATATCGAACGTTGATAATCGTTACACGTTTAGTATATGTTTGAATGTTGATAATTGTTACACGTTTAGTATATGGAACGTTGATAATCGTTACACGTTTAGTATATCGAACGTTGATAATTGTTACACGTTTAGTATATGGAACGTTGATAATCGTTACAAGTTCAGTATATCGAACGTTGATAATCGTTACACGTTTAGTATATCGAACGTTGATAATTGTTATACATTTAGTATATTGAAAGTCAAATTATTAAATTGTGTCAATTTATTTAACTATGGTACAGTCCATGTTAAAGAAACTAGCCCACCAAATAACAGCAAAATTACACTACAAAACCATTTCTCAAAACTCTGTCCAGATATTCAGGTCATACAATAATGTATGTGTGCCGATTAAAATTATAGGTTTATTAACGGATTGTTAAAATACCCATGACTGAATGTTGGAAACTTTTAATTCGAAGACCGGCAGAGCTTATGGTATGGCTAGTTGTCTGTCATCCGCTGTCCGTCGTCCGTTAACTTTTGACTTGTGAACACGATATAGGGCCTTCATTATTAATTGGATCTTTAACAAACTTTACCAGGGTCTTTATATCAATGAAAGCTCAGATTAGTTTCACCTGAGTTATGACCCTTGATTTGCTGAAAAATGCCATTTTCCTTCTTGCAAACATTACCAAACTTGCAAAGAATGTTAATATCAATGAAATTTCGGACGAGTTCGAAAATCATTTAGATCGGATCCGTAAGAGTTATGGCCCTTGAATTGCAGAAAAATGTCGTTTTATACCTTGTGAACATTCTAGCACCTTCACTTATTATTTGATCTTTACCAAACTTGCACAGATTGTTAATATCAATAAAAGCTCATACGAGTCCAGATCAGATTAGTAACACCAGAGTTATGACACTTGTTTTGCTGAAAAATGCCATTTTCTGCCTTGTGAACTCTCCAGCAACTTTATTTATTCTTTGATCTTTACCATAGATCTACATACACATGTACATATATATCCATGTCTTTACCAAACTTTGTTCAGTGTTTTTATATCAATGAAAGCTTGGACAACTTTGAAAGCCAGCCAGATTGGATTAGTAACACCAGAGTTATGTCCCTTGATTTGTTGTTAAAAGCCATATTCTGCCCTGTGAACACTCGAGCACCTTCATTTATTATTTCATCTTTACCAGATTTTGCCAGATTGTCAAAGTCAGAATATGCTTATTGTTAACCTTAACGGAGATGATAGAGACTTTGTGTCAAGTATTTGTGTATAATATTATCGTCAAATTTGCATTAAATCACCTGATGTACCCAGTCGTTAATAGAAACAACTGATTAGAAATGTACGCTTCGTTAAAAAGGCATGCTGGCTTTTTAACTCTTGCGTTTACATAAACAATACCCATGCTATAAATAAACCATTTGGATCTGCATACTTCCTGTGTTGTGCTTAGCGTTGGCGCAGCGTGTAGGGGATACAGCGTAATTAGTACATAAATATTTATTCGGCATAGTGTGTACAGTTTCATTTTATTCAGATATACTAAACGTGTAACGATTATCAGCGTTCGATATACTAAACGTGTAATGATTAAACGATCGATATACTAAACGTGTAATGATTATCAACGTTCAATATACTAAACGTGTAACGATTATCAACGTTCGATATGCTAAAAGTGTAACGAACATCATACTAAATGTGTAACGATTATGAACATTCGATATGCTAAAAGTGTAACGAACGTCATACTAAATGTGTAACGATTATGAACGTTTGATATACTAAACGTGCAACAATTATCAACGTTCCATATACTAAATGTGTAACGATTATCAATGTTCGATATACTAAATGTGTAACAAGTATCAACATTCTATATACTAAACGTGTAACGATTATCAACGTTAGATATACTAAATGTGTAAATTATCAATGTTCAATATACTAAATGTGTAACGATTATCAAAGTTCGATATACTAAATGTGTAACGATTATCAACGTTCAATATACTAAACGTGTAACAATTATCAATGTTCGATATACTAAACGTGTAACGATTATCAACGTTCGATATCAATTATCAACGTTTGATATACTAAATGTGTCACAATTATCAACGTTCGATATACTTAACATGTAACGATTATCAATGTTCGATATACTAAACGTGTAACAATTATTAACGTTCGATATACTAAACGTTAACGATTATCAGCATTTGATATACTAAATGTAACACTTCCAAGTGCTTCGTCAACTGTTTCAGTTTATGTTTTAATAAGCATATTCTGCCTTTAATAGCAATGAAAGGTCGGACAAGTTTGAAAACCAGCTCAATCATGTCAGTAACATCAGACTTATGGCCCTTGATTTTTCTTAAATATGCAATATTGGGAACCCGGGGTAGTGGGTTCAAATCCCACTGGTGACTAACTTTTTTTTCTTCATTTTTTCTTTTTATATAATAAACCCAATGAGGTGTAGCAACGTCTCGAATTTTGGCTCCGTCCACTGTGGCCCCCTTGGAGTAATCTGGTCAAACATCACAAAAAAGTGCATATCTTGTCCAAATGTGTTTGGATAATAAAACTGATTCTAATTTTGTATGTTTAAGGCACAATTAACATACGCAAAACGGGTTTTGTCCTCCTGCATATAGGGACCCCTCTACAGGGGTACAATTTGGGGAGCTTGCAGTATTACATAGTTTCAGCCTTGTGACGCTAATTACTTCTATACCCTTTGAGATGTCAAGTTTATGTGTGTGGTATTTCTTAGTACGGTCTCGGATTTTGGCTCTGCCCGATGGGGCTCCCTGCAGGGTAATCGGGTCAAAAATCACAAAAAAATGCTAATCTTGTCCAAATGTGAATGGTTACGATTCTAGTTTGTTATGATCATTAAGGCATTTGAGTTACTACATATATAAAACAGGTTTTGACCTCCTGCATAAAGAGGCTTACAGGGGTACAACTTGGGGAACTTATAGTAATTTACTATTACGAGTTTCGGGCTTGTGACGTTAACTCCTTCTATACTCCTTAAGATTTCAAGTTCATGTGTGGTGTATTTCTTAGTAAAGGATGTGCAGATGCGCAGAAAGTATTCTTATTTTGGAACCATCCACTGGGGCCCCATAGAGGGTAATCAGGTAAAAAAAAAAAAGTGCATATCTTGTCCAAATGTAAATGCCTTTGATTCTAATTTGCTGTGGTCAAGGGACTCGAGTCTCACGCAGCACAACATTTATAAAACAGGTTTTGTCCTCCTATGTAAAGGGGCCCTTCTACAGGGGTACAACTTTGGAGGTTGGAGTAATTTACTGTTGCAGAGTTTCGTACTTTATGCTGACACTAACTTCTTCTATCCACTTTGAGATTTCAAGTTCATGTATTATGTTTTTTTTAGTTAGGATGTGAAGATGTGCAATAATGTCTCGGATTTTGGATTCATCCACTGGGGCCCCTTAGGGGGTAATCGTGTCAAAATCACAAAAAAATGTATATCTTGTCTAAATGTGAAGGGTTATGATTCAAATTTTGAATTGTCATTGATGGACTCGAGGCACAACATATATAATAAATTTGGTTTTGACCTCCTGCATAAAGGGGCCCCCTTATAGGGGTACAAGTTGGGGAACTTACTATAACGAGTTCCGCCTTGTGATGCTGAACTCTCTATATACCCTTTGTTCATGTGTGCTGTATTTCTTAGTTAAGGATGTGTAGATGGACAATAAGTTTTCATATTTTGGCTCCATCTGACCATTCGATAGGGGATAATCGGGTAAACCTCCACCTCCCCACCCTTCAACCTGGCACAGACTCCATATAGCCAGTAGAGCGATACAGGCCATCTTGGGCCTCTTGTTAACTAATTGCACCCCATATATATTACGGTACCTTGAAGAATGAGATTATTAATTTTAGGCTCTTCATGTTTTTGCCTTTTAGATTAGTAAAAATCATTATAAGACAAGTTGCCCAGGTGTTCCACAACAGGCACAACTACTATACCCACTCCCTCTCATCCATCCATAGCAGATGTTGACCGTAATGTCCAAAAATGCAGTAAAAACTGAAGCTAGATGGGGTGGGGTTAAAGATCAACATTTGTTTCTTGTTTTATTTTACAGTGTAGCTAATTCAATTTTGTCTAATGTTAATTCTCATATTTATCAAAAAATAATAATTTCAAATACCACACATGTGCTCAGATATAGAAAGATTATAAATAAGGTAAATAAGGTGAAGGTGAAATCCATGATGAAAGTGTTTAAATTACTTGGTTTTGATGAAGAATGGTGTTTAAAAGAATAAAATGCAATGTTTAATGTATGGCATTTTGTCGGCAACAGTGCAGACTGAATGAATACTCAGTAGTTAAATAGCAAATATGCTATTTTGTACTTGCAAATTAAAAATGTTAATACCAGTAATGATAAAATATGATACAACACTCTATATCAATCACGTCCGTTTGTTTTCTGTAGAATTTACCTATTTGAAAATTAATATTTACAATTTTATATTATTTGAATAGTTTAAAGCAAATAACAAATGTATGTTTGAGTAGAATGTCCTTAATATATATTGTACAAATAATGTATTTAAAACTAATCCATTGGTATAATACAAAAAAACATTAAACACTCTGAATTATATTACCTTTTATTTTATTATATGCAAGCAGGATTAAAGCCAAAATTATAATGAAATAATAAATCGAGACGCTCATTTGAATGAATGTGTCCCTTGTATCTGGGCTGATAAAATTGTCATATAAAGCCCTGCTTATATGGATATTTAAATATTAGGGCGGCGATGCTTGGTACGAAATTAGGTACGAAACTGACTGAGAGCGGAACGGCCAAAAGAGGGCGCCAAAGGTAGTTACAACACACGCCGAAGATTGTCTACGCAAAAGGGGCGAAATGATCAAGAAAATTCACGGTTTCTATTAATTCTCATTTGTTAAAGGTTTGTACATTTTTTTCTCTATACGCCTATCATAAGCAGGACGCTTTTCCCGTACAGCACACTGAAATTACATGGGTATTTTCCACTGTATATGTCGTGGTTTCGATCGACTCATTTCCGCCATTTTCCCTCGATTTTTCCTCGAACCAAATTTGCAAGAACACGATTATAATTCCATATTTTCATACGGTTAAGGGCATCTGATTGTTTTTTTGTAATATGTTGGTCATGATATTGTTTTATTTGAGTTGATACTGTCCACATTTTGACAAAGCTTTGCAAAATATTTAACCAGCAACGAAAAAAGGGAAATAACTCTTGTCTTGAATTATTATTTATGAAAAAATGTTGTTTTCTTGGGATATTCATACACTATGAATATAACAAGTGGGCATCGTCTGATATTAGGTATGTGTCTCAAGGTTACTAACCCCTTCAAAGGATGGCATATGTTCACAGTACCTTGTCCGAGTAAGATACTGAGGGAGTGCATTTGAAAAAGCCGGGACGTGACCCCACGGTGAATCAAACCCGGCACTTCTGAGACAAGAGTAAAGTATAATAACCACTAGCCCACCGCAGTTACAGGGCCTTTCCCAGTCACAGGGGCTTTCCCAGTCACTTTAGCACTGCGGCACCACTGTGTTTTCCGAAAACGCATATCTCACCATGGTAAATTAGTTAGATCAATTTCTATCTATTGATACTGCAACACCCACTTTCAAAGATTATGTGCAGGGTTCCTGGGTAGAACCAGTACTAAACAATGTGGATTAATTTATTATCTTGCTCAAGGATAAATAACATGGCCATGTCTAGGATCGAACCTACAGCCTTTCGCTCTGATTTCCGGTGCTCTACCACTGAACCACGCACTCCACTCAGATCATGTAAGGCCAGAATGTTTATCCTTTGTTTTACAGAAACATTACATTCTAACTGAAAGACTGCCAACAAATGAACATGAATTTCATGCCATTAGGAGCTACGGAATACAACTGCTTGACAAGGGGAAGCAGATGGATCTTTTTTTTCCATGATTTTCCTTTAAAGTCCTTTTCTTTTTTCTGATACTGCACACAATCAGTCCCGGTTATCCTATCAGTTTTGTTTTCAAGGAAGGGTTTACTTTTTTTTCCATGACTGCTTAACATAGAAGTTCAGCACTTGAGATTTTTAACATGTACATGGTATGGCTCTCAGTGCACATGGGACCTGCGTCTTTACATCCTCTTAGAAGGATGGCATTAGGTGGCAATACCTTGTCTGAATAAGATACTGAGGGAATGCATTTGAAAGAGACTTGACTCCACTCTGGATCAAGAGACAAGTATGCTATAACAACTCGACCACTGCAGATCTTAATGCTACCTGCAAAGATACATCACTACAGTATCAGAGGTCAGACAGAAGCTGACAATTTAGACAGATGCTAACATGTCATTGTAGATGGTTCTACATCCATAAAGGCACCAGTGTTAAGTGAGGTTTCCAAATGGACTAGCTGACCTTGGACCCTTGCTCTACCTGATGTTCACCAATGACCTGCCAGATTGTGTAACAACAAAAGACTACTTTTTACCAATGATTGCATCATTGCTGGACAACGAAGAAGACTGGTGTTCGTACCCATTGTGATGCGCAGTACTATAAAAGTCCATCATGAGTATCCATGTGAGATAGGGAAATCTCACCCGAGTTTCAGAATTGTAACCAGGGTCGAGGCTGTGATGGAGAAATCATGATGGATTCTTATTCTTGCATGTCATGGACATTTTGTGCGTTGATGTCACCAATAACTAACGGGTTTAATGTTTTTTAACACAATGACGTCATGCATTTGTTCACGATATTGACGTCCTTATTGTTGCGCTTGAATTTTATCTCAACCCTACAGTGAGATGGAAAAATCTAGCCCTGGTAAAATGACGTATATCCTTGTCTAACAATTCCACTCTAACATGTTCACAAGGGCATGTGCACCAGTCATCTCCACCCTATTTTAAAGGCTGTCATCTTGAAGCTGAAAGCCAGTCAAAGTACTGGTACCTTGAATTGATCATAAATTAAACTCGAGGAATCTGCAGCCTCTTCTGGAACGACTGGACAGGACCTTGAAAAAAACTTGCATTATGCTGAGTGAGATTCCTACAAAGGAACCTGCGAGTCTGTAGCAGAGACCGGCATACTACACTGGTCAGACCCAACTTAGCCATGAGTATCAAAATACCAGCAGTGTCACAGTCTCACAGAGATTAATCTGAGGAGCCTGGACCTCAACTTCCCCACTACAGTAGCTGTAGTTCAGATGTAAAGGTGTTGACAACATTACCTTTCTTCTGCATTCACTCAATCTATGTTCCTTTCTCAATCTGTCCTATCTTTTCATTCTTTTCCTTTTTTTAAAGACAATTTGCCAATCAAAATATGGCTGTGGTTAGATTCCCGGCTGCGGCACTCCAATTTTGAATAGCATATTTTCTGAATATTAAATATTTCCTGCCGTTGTTAGGCACAGAATACTTAGTTTACGTACAAACTTGACAAGCCAACACCGGAGTCTATGTCAAGAAGCACAGAATACTCATGCAGATCCACCCACTGTTACATATTATTTTAATTTCAGATTTCTGCCAATTTTATACACTATCATCGAAACAATGGAAGACTCTGAAGAGTTCAAATGGGCCCAGAAGGTGGTCATAAAGAGACAGATGAGGAATTTGGTAAGGACATGAATGTTATGCATTTCTTCTTAAAAATGTTGTTATTAATTAATCAGATTATCAGTTTTTCACAGAAAAAATAGTTCTGTCATAATTTAATAATTGCATTGACTACAATTACTGAAGTTATGGGTGCAAGTGAGTCTTATTAATTTGGTATTTATGTTTACCATATCCTGAAGAAAAAAACAAAGCTGATAAATATATGAAATCAGTATTAAATTTAATGACTTGAAATGCTATACCCAAGGCTTCAAGTAAAACGTGCACATTGCTTATGCCATGTGCATACTGTTTAATTTATTTACCTTTCTGTGTTGGTGCGCCCTAAAACCCTATTTAGTTTACAGGGATCACCCTAGGATTGAATTTCAATGAAACAAAATGTCCCATTTGCTTGATTTTAATGAGACATTCACCATTTTCATGAAACATTTCGGTTGCGAGGCCGAATGACCAGCGGTTGTTTGTCGACCGCGCGTAGCGCTGGAGGCCGCTAAGCTGGTCTGGGGGCATGCCCCCCCAGAACATTTTCAAAATTTAGATGTCATTTCCTGCATTCTGGCTCATTCCCAGTAGTAAAAGTAGAAGTTGTTAAAGCATCCGAAATAAAGCGTGTCCGAATTTACGTCAACTTTTTACGCTAACATAGTTTTACAATTACTTTCACCAGTACATAGTTAATCGCGTCAAATCATTATAGATCAGGGGATAATGGTCAGATATGACTAGAAGTTGATGAATTATTATAAAAATGGCCATGTTTATTCATAATCGATCAACTTCGACACCGCCGATGCAAAGACGAACCAGAAGTTTACCGACATAACAATCTCGTTTTGATTTTTTTCATGTGATTTTCGCATAGTTTGATATTTTCTCATTTTATATGTTCTAATTGCGAATAAATGGATCTGAACAAATTTACAATATATTTTCATTACGAACCAAACTGGTGAAAACGATTTCCCGAATTCGATGCGACAATTTGACTTTTTTTCATGCGCTTTTTGAGATCTTAATGTGAGAATATCGCGGAATCGCGGCCTAGAGTGATCCCTGAGTTTGATGTAAATTATTATATTTCGGTGATGTATTGTGTTGTTTACAGATGGAACAACTGCAGGAGACTGGGGAGGAGGTAGCCGTCTTGACCGTGAATCTCACTGACAACACGTGCACACACTTCGGATCTCCAAACGGCGAGTGGTTTATATCGGAGCAGAAAAACCTGACCACTCATTTTCTTAACTTCTGTAAGGTTAAGTCAAAAAGTAAGTTGATGTTGTATAGATCATTTATAAGTTTGATTTTATATGTTGCCCTTTATAGTTTAGGTTTAGCGTCATAGGGGAATGCTTTTTAGCTCTACTGGCTAAAGACCTTCATTTTCATCCGATCTTTACCAAACTTTATCAGATTGTTAGTATCAATGAAAGCTCATACACATTTGAAAACCACCCAGATCGGTCCAGTAACAGTGGAGTTAAGGCCCTTGATTTAATTAAAAACGCTATATTTTGCCTCGTTAAGACGATAGGGCCTTCATTTTTCGTCCGATCTTTACCAGATTGTTAATATCAATGACAGCTCGGGACAAGTTCGAAAACCAGCCAGATTGGACCAGTAACACCGGAGTTTAGTTAAAAATGCTGTATTTTGTCTCGTTAAGACGATAGGGTCTGCATTTTTCATCTGATCTTTACAAAAGTTTACCAGATTGTTAATATCAATGAATACTCAGACAAGTTCAAAAACCAGCCAGATCGGACCATTAACAGCGGAGTTAAGACCCTTGATTTATCATCCGATCTTTACAAAACTTTACCAAATTGTTAGTATCAGTGAAAGCTCAGACAATTGCGGTCCTTGATTTTCTGAAATATGCTATATTTTGGCCTCATTAAGATGAAAGTGCCTTCATTTGGCCGGATTTTAGTGAAACCTTGCAGGGATGATCAGTACCAAGCTTAGTTTTACATATCGTCACCGTGTACCGGTTGAATGATTTTGGCGGCGTTGTGGCCCTTTAAAGGTTTTAATACACAAACTTTTTCCTGACTAGTTCTCCTTAACTCCTGGCCAGATTTAAGCGAAATTTTTTAGGGATGATCAGTTTTAGGTCTAGTTGTGCAAATCAATGCCATGTTCTGGTTGAATGATTTTTGGCAGAGTTCTGGCCCTTTAAAGTTTTTAATACAAACTTTGTCTGGACTAGTTCTCCTGAAACCCTCTCCAGATTTCAACGAAACTGCATGGATGATAAGCACCAAGCCTAGTTGTGCATATTATCATCGCATTCCTGTTTATAGATTTTTGGAGGAGTTGTGGCCCTTTAAAGGTTTTTGATACACAAACTTTTTCAGGGCTAGTTCTCCTGAACCCCTGGCTGGATTTCAACGAGAATTGACAAGTATGATAAATATCAAATCTAGTTGTGCATTTCATTGCCATATTCCGGTTGAATGATTTTTGGCAGAGTTATGGCCCTTTAAAGGTTTTAATGCACAAACTTTGTCCAGATTAGTCTTCTGAACTCCTTGTCGGATTTCAACAAATCTTGGTGGGGATGATCAGTTCCGAGCCGAGTTGCACCTGTCATTGCCGTGTTCAGGTTATATAAATTTTGGCAGAGTTAAGACCCCTTAAAGGTTTTAATACACTAACTTTGTACAGACAAGTTCTCCGGAACCTCTGGCTGGACTTCAACAAAACTTGGCAGGGATGATCAATACCAAGCCTAGTTGCATATATATATTCTGACTGAATAATCTTTGAAAGAGTTATGGTCCCTTACACATAAAACTTTATCTTTAGCAAGTAGAGCGTCCACAGGCCCTCTTGTTTAAGAGAAAACGTTTATCAACATCTTTTTTTAGATTGGGAATTTTTGTCTCGCCTTTTCGAAGAAAAAAAGAGATGTAGGTGTTGCTTTTCCGGCGGCGGCGGCAGCGTCAACATTCAGGTTCAACTTTTGCGTTTAGGTCATTTTCTCACAAACTGTGTGGACTATACCTTTCAAACTTTGCTAATAGTTGTATCTTTGGTGGTACATGGCAACGTGACAAAGTAAATGTGGAAGTGACCTTGACCCTCCAAGCAAAGGGCAGATAACTTTATAATTTTTAGGTTCAAATTTTGCGTTTAGGTCACTTTTTCACAAACTGTAATATGCACCAAGATCTTTCAAACTTTGCTTATAGTTGTATCTTGAGTGGTACATTGCAACCGTGACAAAGCAAATGTGGATGTGACCTTCACCATCCAAGCAAAGGGCAGATAACTTTAATTGTTACATTTACATAACTTTTTCATGAACTAGAATTATGCACTGGATGTTTTAAACCTAATTTATAGCTTAATCTTTGGAAGAAAACATATTCTATTTTGACATAGTTGTGTCCTCGGTAGTGCATCTTTTTTTTTATGCCTGGATTTCATCTATGACCTTGACCTACTTTTGGAGCTGATGATTTTTAGCTCTACTGGCCAAAGGCCTTCATTTTGCATCCGATCTTTACAAAACTTTACCAGATTGTTAATATCAATGAAAGCTCGCACAAGTTCGAAAAGCAGCCAGATCGGACCAATAACAGCGGAGTTATGGCCCTTGATTTAGTTAAAAATGCTATATTTTGCTTCGTTAATACGACAGGGCTTTCATTTTTCATCTGATCTTTACCAAACTTTACCAGGTGTTTTGCCTTTTCTTTTTTTTTTATTAGTATATATATTTTTTTTAATAGATATATATTTTTTTAATAGATATATATTTTTTTATATATAGATATATATTATTTTTTTTATTTTTAATAGATAATATATATTTTTTTATATATATTTTTAGCTCTACTGATCAGAGATCAGCAGAGCTTATGCCGTGGTACGGTGTCCGTCGTCCGTCGTCCGTCTGTCCATCCGTAAACTTTTTTTGTACCGACTACTTCTCTGAAACTACTGAATGAATTTCCATGAAACTTTACAGGAATGTTGCCCATTAAGTCTAGTGGATCATAGCAAAAATTCATGTTGATGTGAAATCCAAGATGGCCGCAAAATATGTTTTTAAAAAACAAGTTTGTAGCGACTACTTCTTGAAAACTCTTAAGTGATATTGATATGGGACTTTTTCTAAAATGATCAGCATGACATGATTTTAGTCCTTGTCGAAAATCGTCTTGAAACGACATTAAACATGGCTGCCAGCGGCCATCTTTGTTTACATAGAGTTATATAATGAAAACTTGTAGCGACTACTCCTGAAACTACTTGACGGATTTTCATGAAACTTCACAGGAATGTTGCTCTTGATGTCTAATTGATCCTAGCAAAATTTCTGGTCGGCCTGAAATTCAAGATGGCCGCCACGGCTAAAAATAAATTTTCAGAATACAAGTTTGTAGCGACTACTTCTTGAAAACTATAAGTGATATTGATATGGGACTTTTCTAAAATGATCAGCATGACATGATGTTGGTCCTTGTCAAAAATCGTTTTGATTCTACGTTAAAAATGGCTGCCAGCGGCCATCTTTGTTTACATAGAGTTATATAATGAAAACTTGTAGCGACTACTCCTCTGAAACTACTTGGCGGATTTTCATGAAACTTTACAGGAATGTTGCTCTTAATATCTAATTGATCCTAGCAAAATTTCAGATCGGCCAGAAATTCAAGATGGCCGCCACAGCTAAAAATAGATTTTTAAAAAATAAGTTTGTAGCTACTACTTCTTGAAAACTATAAGTGATATTGATATGGAACTTTTTCTTAAATGATCAGCATGACATGATGTTGGTCCTTGTCAAAAATCTTTTTGATTCGATGTTAAACATGGCTTTCAGCGGCCATCTTTGTTTACATAGAGTTATATAATGAAAACTTGTAGCGACTACTCCCCTGAACTACATGACGGATTTTCATGAAACTCCACAGGAATGTTGCTCTTGATGTCTAATTGATCCTAGCAAAATTTCAGGTCGACCGGAAATTCAAGATGGCCGCCACGGCTAAAAATAAATTTTCAAAAAACAAGTTCGTAGCGACTACTTCCTGAAATCAAAATCAATCAGTAGAGCTTCAAGGTCATTGACCTCTTGTTTTTGTTTTAATTTTTTTGGTTGAATTTTTGTTGTTAATGCCGTGTTAGCAGGAAACATTGTTGAGCCTATTGCATTTTTTTTCCGGATCGTTGATTTTTGATGGAGTAACGGCCCCTTGACTTTTGTTTTAATTTCTTGTTGGCGCTACTCCTCCTAAACGCCTTGTTGGATTTCGATGAAACTTGGCAGGAAGCATCGGTAAGATGTCTAATTGTGCATATTGCGGTTTTGGCAGGAAGCATCGGTAAGATGTCTAATTGTGCGTATTGCGGTTTTGTTCCAGTTTGCTGATTTATGACGGAGTTATATGGCAGTTTGACAGAAGTGGCCGAGAGGCACTTTGGAACCCCTGCTAGTCAGCTAGGCGAAAATACATGTATTCCCCGACCAGTTTCGTTCAGTAGATAGGAACCCTTCAGGTCTAAATTAAAAGATTGTTTGTTTGCAGTTTGCGACCAACCCACGGCAAATCAGCCGACCCAAACAAATTTTTTCATTTCCCCCCCCCCCCCCCCCCCCCCCCCCCCCCCCCCCCCCCCCCCCCCCCCCCCCCCCAACATGTTCATTACAAATATTGTTGGTTGTTTCATTATTTTGAGAAGTTACATAATGCTCTGATAGATTGGATGCTTGGAAATAATCTCTGCTGCTATAGTAAATTGAAAGCGTCTACATGACTGACCTTGTGAGTGAGAAAAATGTGAGGATGGTGTCTTCAAAAAGTGTACTTGAAGAGAATATTGTTCTTTGCAGTAACGTAAACTGAGAAGTGAAATTAACACAGTTCAATGTTTATACTTTAACAGGACTTGACATTAACTTTTTTTTCTACTTGCCAGAACTTGGAAATTTTATGTGTGGGAACAATATTTTGGGTAAAGTGTATATCTCTACAAATTAATAATGTTATTTTCGGGCAAGTCATAGATAAAATATAAAAATAGTTTCGATTGTATGCACTGGATTTGATGTTCATATCTTGTACCAGACAAAATCTGACAAGAAAAAAAAGTTAGCGTCGAGCACTGTTTAATAGTTACTAAGTCTATTTCATGTGTCCATAAATGAACATTTAATCAATGTTTTGCATGTTCTATTAATATTTAACTAAACCCTTTATAAAAATTAAATTCTATGGATAAAACTAGTGAAGCACACGATATTTGCATGCCGTCGATGGGCATGCTTTAATAATAAGAATGTGTTTAAAAAAATATATAATATGGCTACCTACCAACCCACCCCTAAAAGCCATGCATGAAACTGCAAACAAACAATTTTTTAATGGTGGTCTCAGTGCTCAAGAAATAGGATAGCCCGACGCCCGGGGCTCCTCGAAATCCATTCCGGGCCTGTCTCATTTTGCAGACGAGGAGCCCGTCGGGCCTGAAACAATAAGAAGTTTGAATATTTTGCCTGGCTTCGTGTCGGCAGTTTGTCACAACTTTGAGGTCGACAATTGTCGACATAAAACTCATTATTCTGCTATTAGGGTTGTGTTTTCTTTCCTTTGTGATAAGAAATACCGTTTTTGTCATTAAAAACACACTAATGCATGAAAAAAAATTCGTTATTGATGGTTTTTCGATTGAATGTTTGTGAAATGTTCGAGCCGTAAAAGTGCGGTGTCATAGTAGTTCGGATGGTACATAATTTCGGATATATTATTATTATTTTTTTTTTTTTTTTACATAATCAAATAAGAAAAACTGTTCTTTACAAATGCATGCTGGTGGAAAGAAAAATATATATACTTTTTATGTATAAATACAGATATAAAGTATATTTCTATTCATTATTTAAGGAATCCTACTTTTAAATGAATTCTAGTCTAGGCTCCTAATTCTTTACTTGGAGAAAGTGGTGACAAAAAGAAAAAATATGGCCAGAGGAGGCTCTGATAGTCTCATAAAACCTGATTAAAAATTTGGCTCCAAGTTTAGCTCCAGTTTCACCAAGTAGGCTCTGATTATTATCGTTTGGCAAAAGTGCTAGTACTCTCCTTTGCATTAGTTATAAATTACTATGTAATATTCTATTCTAACATATTTTAAACGAAATGGTAAATAAGTCCGCTGACCAGGGAGCATAAAGTGGTAGCAAAAAGAAAAATATAGTCAGAGGAGGTTCTGAGCTTGATTAATACATACTTAACAAAAGCAATGTGTGCTATAAAAGTGAATAAAGACAAATTTCCAATAAGAAAAAAATATTGGACCTTTCCATTTTAAATCAGGGCCTGTCCATTTCAAATCAGGGCCTGTCCATTTCAAATCGGGGCCTATCCATTTTCAGAAGCAACAAGCCCTGGGCCTGTCTCTTAAAATAATTTTCTTTGAGCACTGGGTCTCAGAGGGCATTCATTGCTTACAAAGAAGCAGTTAGCAACGAATAAATATGATTTCGTCTCTCCTTACATATTCCCAGGTGGCCAACAAAGTATCTATAAATGTCACTTTATTAGGATTATTTGTTACATTTTCAAATTTGATGCTATGAAAAAAATACTTAAATTTAAAAATGTCATGTTAGTCTCAAATCAATTTCAAAATGTTAATATCCCCAACTGAATCTTTTTACCAGACGCTGTAGGTAAAAGTGCAAGCTCTACACCACAGATGTCACCCCTGAAAGAGCTGAACTCCTCGTTATTCAGATCTCCACCCTTCAGATCGAAGGCTGTATCCAAACCTTCAATAGCTGCTCCTGTTGCTGTGGATGATGCTGGTCTGTTTGATGATTTACTTTTATTTTTACACATTGCTTTCTAATGAAAACTATAGTATTTATACATGTACTTATATATAATGGACTGTTCTTTCTTTGAATTAAGAATATTCCATTTATATGACAAAGGGGTGTTTTGGGGAAAATGACTGATCAGCAGCCAGACATTGTAAACCCTGATCAGCAGGCTGATCTGGGTTTATAATGGATGCAAAGGCTATTATAGTCGTGAATAGCGGGTTAATGGTTAAAGAGATTGGAGGTTATCTGGACGAATTATAGGTGTCCGTACAAATTCATATAAAACCATGATGTTTTTCGTTGTCATATTCATCATAATGTACATAATTTTACACCGAACTAGATCCATCAATCGATTGATTTAATTATTGTTGATTAATTGGTCTGGAAAACACAAAGACTGCGCTATTTGTGTTGTATACATCATTCATTAATTCATATGGTGCTTTGAAGCCCTAATAATATCTTCTATGCAACTGCAGTACACCATTTGAATCATAATTTGATTAACACCCATCACTCTTCCAGATTGCCTCTATTGTTTGGGGCGCTTGTTTCAACCAAAGGTTTTTCTGCAGTAACTTGAGCAATTTAAATAATATGTACATCAGTTATATATCATTAGAACTGGTATTTTTAGTGGTAAATAAAACTACTTTACTTTTGAAAATCGGCTGAGAAATAAATATTTTACAGCCAAAATTATTTTTTGATGGGGCTTTTCCTTTGTAAATTCCTTGTTGGTGTTACAGCAGAAAATTAAGAAATTTCAAATAACTTCAGTAATCCTTCATATTTTGCTATAAAACTTCCAGGGTGTCTTAATGTACTAATATCCAACAATTTAAATTGTTTCAAATTGTTCATGCAGCAGAATTTTACATTGAAAATGACACATCAAAAACAGCTTTCGCACATGATTTTTTTTTATTTCTCAACCGATTTTGAAAATTAAGGTAGTTTTGTTTACCACTAAAAATGTCTGTTTCGCTGATATACAACTTATTTAGGTAGTAGATTAATTTTGTCTGAAAAGTCAAAAAAAAACATTGGCTGAAACAAGCGCCCCAAACAATAGTCCCTTTAAAGATGAATGGCCACCCTTTTTGTAGTATTATCAATCGACAAATTTAACTCTTGATAGTTCCGGAGAGAAGCATATGTTTAAAACTGCTACTAAGTTGTATGTAAAAACAAGTATTATTTGCATGACGTAGATACTACTTTAACCCCTGCGTGACTGCACGGGGAAATCAGGTAAATCTGAATTGTATAGCTGCTCAACTATTGCCAGATATTTACATGTGGATTAATTTACCTATTCAAAGTTTTTTACATCATCAAATTAAATCTTATTCTCGCTTTTCACAGATATTGCAATGTGTGAATTGTTAATACCTATTGTTGCATATTGATTTTGATTTAAATAAACATAATCATGTTCATGAAACAAAACATGGCCGGAGAACTTTAAAGCTATCACTAGCTGCCCCTGGTTCTTGCTACTTAGTCATATTTAACCATAATAGATATATTTAATCTTTCAGTTGGGATGTATTGATCTAATAATAGTTATATATGATGTACCGGTATATAAAGTGAAAGGAAAAAGAAAGAAATTTGTTGTTTTAAATAGATTTTTAATGAGTTTATTATTGTATAGATTGCATGTCAATAGAATATGAGTTACATTCAAATAAGCAGTTTTAATAATTTTGTTATTTTCTGATTTTTTGAGGATTTTACACGCTTTTTTTCCCAATTCTACATGTTCAGAGGGCCCTGGGCCCCTGTTTCAAAAAGGTAGAAAAATCCTGGTTGCATTTCACTCAAAATTACAGCAAATACTTGAAGTTTTAAGATATGATCAGTATTCAGATCATTTGCATAAAGCGTTACACCCTAAATGGATTATGCCAAATACGTGTTTGAAATCTTTAGAATTAGTAATGGTCAGTGCATGAGTACTGATTTATCTGGTGCATTGAACTCATGTCATGAACACAAGACAGCAACATTTTATTTGAATTCTGAAATCTTAATCAACCCAAAAGCTTTTTGTCACCTACAACAATAAAGCTTGGTGTTTTTCTTGTTGTTGTTTTCAGGTGACCTATCGTTGTTGTTGTTTTCAGGTGACCTATCTAATTTTCCAGTCTGGATGTTACTTGTTGTTGTAATTATATTTAATCTTCTTGCCCGTAATAGAATCAGGGACTACAACAATGCGGGTGACGATTCCCAGACATTTGGCTCTGGGTGCGACAGACCAGGAGCTGGCAGGACTGGTGGGCAGACTAGTGGCGTCACAGATGGCTGGGGATGAAAAGAAAGGTATGTACATTTGGCAATATTTAATGTTGTCAGTTTATGTGGATTTAGAGACCCTTGTCATGGAAGAAAGTGTTATTTAAAGATATAGAGCAGTAATGAATGCATGAATAGGGCAAACAACTTCAGTTCTCGTATCTGTAATTGAGTGATATTTGTAAACATTGAAACATCTACCAAATAGTAGTGACTTGAATACGGCTGGGATGCAGGGTGACGAAAATTTCAAAACGCCAATCTGTCCGACACCTCTAAATGGGTGTTTTAGAATGTTATTCAGATAAGCAGCACATGATATGCAACATTTGTGCCATACAAAGCTTTATAACCTTGTATAATAAACATTATCTTAAAAAATAATATACGTTACTAAGTAGTTGAACAGGAGGGTTTGTGCTGCTAACATATATACTAGTATAGTACATATAATTTCAATTTGCGATAAATATAGCCTTACATAATCATATCAAATGTGAGACCTATTCAGGTGATATTCATCATGAGATGAAAGCTCACAGCAAGGAGGCAAAACGGATAAAATTTATAATAGATGTATGTTAATAGACTGGGTAATCTAAAATATTGAAATAAGGATTAGACACCTTGATTTAAAGACCTGAAGTGTTTCTAAGTGTTGGTAATGAGAAAAATAGGTACTATACATATATGTATTTCTTGCATACCGGACAAGGATATCCGTTATTTTACCGGGGCTAGATATTTCCATCTCACCCTAGGGTCGAGATCAAATTCACGTGCACCAACATCCGGTATGCCGGAAAACATGCAAAATGTTAGTAGCTGGCGGCATCAACGCACAACATGTGTCTGTTATGCAAGAAAAAGAATCTATCATGGGTATTCGGTTCAGATAGGAAATTCCAACCCTCGGTATAAGTGTTTTAATCGGAACCACGGCGGAGTTTCGGTTCCAATAAAAACACGTATACCTCGGATTGGAATTCTCTATCTTCACCCATGAAAGATTCTTATAATCTCTAATATTAGCCTGACAGAGGATTCTAATGGTACAACACATGTTCACAATTTACAGACCTTTTGATATATGAGCCACAACACACGAAAACGTCCCTTCGGACGTTTAGACGACAACGTCGTAACGTAACAATTTATGACGTCGGCCTGTAATCAATTAATTTAATAATCAATTTTCTCGTCACTTTTGTGTTTTACCTAATTATTATATCATAGGGAATATGTTTCTTAATATAAATAGTTTATGCTATAGAAAATGGTAATTGTTTGTTTTTTGTTGTTATTTAATCAACAACGTCGTCCAAGACGCCGACGTCAACGCCAAAATTAATGGCGAGTGCGATCTTTAATTTTCAAATTGAGATAAAAATCATTTTTAATTAAGATATCAACATAAAATAAAGAGATTTTTAAAGAGAAAATCACCATGTTTCATAAACATCAAAAACATAAAATATGAAAATTTTGTCTGAAGGGTCGTTTTCGCGTGTTTCGGCTCATATATATATATTTCTTGGTTCCAAAAGCCAAACCGGTATATTCCGATGTTTGATGGGTTGGTCTGGGTATGATTTATATAATCCCACCGGAGATTTTATTATTTGCACTGTCACTATAGTACCAGATTTTAGGTATATGGATTAATAAAACGTTAACCAAATGTTTCTGTGGATTTTTTGGCAGCATATGTGTCATTGTGAGTTATTCATTTTTCACTCCAACTCCACCACTTATACCTTCTAGGAGGAGATTCGTGTACCAAGTTTGAAGAGTTGGTAAACGCTGTAAATCTGATGAAAAAGACAGATGGTTCCAAGCCTGGCATAAAGCGTACAAGCACACCTGCCAGCGGTCCTGTCAGCAAGAGGGCACGTCAAGAGGAAGTAACTCCTGCCAAGTCAAAGTCAACACCCGACTCCGGTAGATCTACCAGGTAAGTCAAGTGGCCTAAATAGTTGCTTTGATTATTATATTAAAAGTGACACATTTTAGCCAGATTGCATGGCAAATCCAAGTTTATGGTTTGTTGATATCTGTCTGTCTACTCATTTTAACATTTTGGTTGAACATTTTGTTTGTCTTCATTTCTCAAAAACGAATTGTCCGAAAGCTTTGAAACTTGGCACACATGTCATTATCATTACACAACATTATGACAAGCACCATAACTCTGTCATGTATTTTACCCGAATTAGCCTTGAATTCTGGTTAAATATTGAATGTACAATAATATTCCAAAAATCATGTGACAAAACTTTGTAACATGGCATACATGTTTATCATAATAGATCTGTGTTACAAGCACCATAATTCTGTCATTCCTTTTACCAAAATCATCCCCATTTTCATCGTAGACTTGCGCGGTAAACGTCACCAGATCAAAACGCTGTGCTATTTGTATTTTTATTTGTTAAAAAAATAAATCTACAAAACACTTCAACTAACACCTCAAACCTTCTCCATCCATTCAAATTCTGCATAAACTGTCGTCTCGGAGGGTATAATCACAACCCAAACACATGATATTGGGCGAAATGAAACCATATTGGACTATATGAAACCATATTGGACTATATGAAATCATATTGGACTATATGAAATCATATTGGACTATATGAAATCATATTGGACTAGATATGAAATCATGCAATAAAATGTGTACTTGTCTGTGCCATTGCCTGAATAGGGTTAACCATTGTTAAAAGTTTAAATTTGATGACATCAGTTGTGAAATGATCGCAAATTTTGTTAAATGGTGACACATTAGTAAACGGTAAAATTTCAATACTGGTTATCCCTTTTCATTGTTTTTCACAGTTTTACTGAAAATGGTGTTGAAATAAAACTAAATGATGTCACGTTTTTGAAGGTCACATGACTTGATTTGCAACGTGCTATGCACTATTAAATAGTCTGACATTTTTGAACATCAACCAATTGCTGGATTTTTGCAGGATTGCAGGATTTTTGGCAAGTATATTAGAAACATGATTAAATCCTGCCTCATGTTGTATAAACACTGAAGGTGGGGTGGGGTGGGCAAAAAGCATGTCACTAGATTCTGGTCACCTTTGAAGGCATGATGGACGCATTACATACATTAACAGGACTGGGGAGAACAAAGATCGTGCAGGCCCCTATCGATTCAAGTTCCCCAATATACGCTAATGGAATGCAAGTGAAATGGATTTGAACTAAGAAAAAATAACGAGCGTGCCAAATTAACAGCTTAGACTATTTGCATGAATATATATCACTGAAATGTACTTAATTGATAAAATTCAAAAAACTTGCATGAACGAAATGAAAGCAAATGCAATATTTAAAAAAGCAATCAGTCATAGTCAGATTGTATTCTTATGAACCAGTATTATGGAATGTGTGTTTGGTGTGTTTCTTGTATTGAAGGTTAGGTTAATCTATTTAATGCTAATCTGGAATTTATGAAAGATGATGTATTTCCACAAACATACCTGCCTCGTAGCTTAGTCAGTCCTGACCTTTCAATCAAAGCTGCTATACTTAGAATATGTAACAAGAGGCCCAAGAGGGCCGTATCGCTCTACTGTTATACAAATTTGGTGGAATTCAAGTGAAAAACAAAGCTTTGATATTCTAAACAAGATGACCAAAATGGCCCTGAATTTCTCACCTGATGCTCTTCCCAAAGAAGCTTAATAATTTCAGAACAGAATGAGATCCTTTAGTGTGCCATCACAAATTCCTGTGCCCGCCTTAAAATGTTCAGGTCCATTGAGTGGTTGTATGGTGGGGATCACGCAACGGTTTTCAAGTTATGAGGGGCCGATGCTGTTGGATAGTCGTATCCCTCTGTTCATGCCCAGTGAGTGTATATTTGGTTACAGGGTGGGGATCTCAACAGTTACCACCCAGGGCCCAGGGTATACACGAACCAATGCTGGTTGGATGGTTGTATCCCTCTGTTCATGCCCAGTAAGTGTATGACTTTGGTTTCAGAGAAAAATATATTTCAAGGTTTTTCCATGATTAAGTCTATATGTAAAACATGTGACCCTGGGGTGGGGCCAAATTTGAGCCCATGGTATCGATTTTAACAAACTTGATAGAGGACCATAAGCTTATGGTACATGCAAACTATTTATAACTAGATACAATTATGATTCATCATGTGTTTTGTTTATTATTAACCTAGAAATGCTCTTAAAATATTGCAAACAATATCGCTGTTTAATGTGTACAGAATTTGAAACGAATAAAGAATGCTGGGGATTTTGGTAATCAGGGATTTTGGAAGGGTATACTAGTTTACTGAATGTTATATCCAATTGTAGGATATATTTCAAATATAAAATTGTATCAATTGTTCATTTTCCATCTATTGATACATGTTATTTATTATATCACCTTAGCTGAAGAATCACTAATAATCACTAATAATAAAATACATGTAGTGTGTGACTATGCATATATTTTTTTATACAACTTTTCATGTGTGTTTATTGTGCCTTGTGACATTTTTGTCTCGCCCACATTAGTGGGTAGCGAGACATAGCAGTCACTTTTCCGTGCCACATTTTAAATCAACTATATCTCAACAAACGCTGCTCCAAATTTTCTGAAACTTTCTCAGATGCTTTATTGGGTCAAGGGACATCACGTAATGCCGTAATTACGAAGGTCAAGGTCATATTTTGCATTATTTTCCAAAAACAACCTTGGTTAGGTAACAACCTCAGTTAACTTTATGTGGTTGTCTTGGTCATATGTATTGTTGGCATTCGTGGACATCGCTGGATGATAAAAAAAATACCAAGGTCAAGGTCGTATTTTGTGTTATTTTCCCCCTAACTTAATTAACCTTAGTAAGGTAACTTAACCTTGGTTAGGTAACTAAACCTCAGTTTACTTTATGTGATTGCTTCACTTTATGTCTTTGATACTTGGTCATATGTTTTGTTGGCATTGGTGGACATCGCTGAACGACAATAAATACCAAGGTGAAGGTCATATTTTTCATTATTTTCCCAAAACTACACCCTGGTTAAACCACCTAACTTCAGTAGCTTCTATGATTACCTCACTTTTATGTTTAATACTTGGTCAGATGAAGTGTTGTCTTTAGTGGACATCATTTAAGCACAAATTTAATAAAATATTTCATATGCTGTTTGCCACGGTGGGCGAGAAACCCTCAGACCTAGGTCTTTTAAAAATTAGAAATTAAAGAGAAAAGTATTGATTTCAAACCTTCACTAAATTGTCACTGTGAACCTTCTCAACATTGTCACTATCTTCAAATTGCCGGCAAAGTCAGAGGTGCACATACTGCAAAGAAATTAGTCCTCAGCACCAGGGCGCAAAGATACAGTATTTAAGAGATGCCAACATTTTGTAGGGAAAACAGGGGGAGAAAAGCCAATCACCCTGAAATGGAAAAACGTCTAGAGAAGTGGATACATGATCGTCAGAGGCGGGGCATAACTCTTACGATGATTGAGATACAAGACATGTCAAAGGCAGAGGCTGCGGCTATGGGTATTGAAGGCCACAAAGCTTCAGCACAATGGTTCTACGGCTTCTTGCGACGATCCAACATCCCGAATCCATGCAGAACACAAATTGCTCCAATACTGCCCGAAGTCAAGTTCACTGGAGAAACCCGACGGTATGCAGCATACAAATTGCGTTTAATGTTCCCGCAGTCAAAAATTCTACAGGTGACCTTTGTAAATTTGGGGGGAATTTGGCACAAGATAAAAATAAGGAAAATCATAATCCCCAATTCTGTCTTGGCTTTTTTTTCACCCATATGTATACTGCCGTTTCAAAAACATGACATATCATGGTTTAAGATTGTCTGTCCTTCCGGTAAGAATATAAGCATTGTGCACGATAACTTCGAAAGCATAACACCTACCCTCATGAAACTTCAGGTACATTATTAACCTTGGCAAGAGGAAGAATCCTCTTGTTCATGGGGTCAAAGGTCAAGGTTACCATGCACCTTATGGGAGGATGCATTCTTTTCGATAACTGAAAGCTTAACACCATGAACCTCAAAGCATAATACCTTCTTTTATGAAACATCAGGTGCGTTTTCTTTGGTAGGAGGAAGTGCATGGGGTCACATCTCAAAAGTCAAGGCCGTCATGACCTCATATTAAAATACAGACTCCTTGTGATAATTTTGAAAACATAACACTCACCCTGATTAGTTTAAACTTATTTATTTTACAACGATTGTAACGAAAGCTCTATGAACTTATTTGAATCATTCTCTATGTCTGATTAATCAATCATTTGACTCCAAAACATGACACCCTGCTTAATGAACTTTCATAGGTACTTACCCAATTGGTAAGAACCCTATTGTTTTGGGGCTCAAAGGTAAAGGTCACCATGACCTCATGGAAAAATGCATTCCATATGATACTTTTGAAAGCATAACACTCATCCTCATGAAACGTAATGTCCCTTGTCCTTGGTGCGAGGAGATGGACCTTGTGTGTTGAACTATGAAACTTCATAGGCACATTGCTCTTGGTGAAAGAAGGAACCCTTTTGCTTTCAGGGTCAGTAGGTTAAAAGTCAAGGTCACCATGACCCCATATGGACATACACATTCAAGGTTTCTAACAAGTTGCTAAACTGGTACCCTGTGTGCAAATACAGGAAAATCTTCTTTGAAACTGCTGGAGGTAGAGAAGTCCCCGGAGTGAAAAATTACTGCCCTGTGGATTCATTGTTTGTATATAGAGATAATAGAGGCACATTTGTACATGTTCTTTTTTTCTTCAAGAGCCTGTAGATGCATTGGAGATAATAGAGGTAAATCGGTAAATTTGTTTTCTTCTCGTGAACCATAGATTTTTTTTGCCAATTATCAGTCCCTTATCAGTTCAAGTGCCCCTAATAAACACTAATGGTATGCAAATGAAATGCACAAATGAAGTAATGAAAGATAATGAAAAGTTACACTGTCGGCATTTGCAAAAAAAACTTGCTAACGATAAAACGTAAAATGCTGCAAAACATCTCCATAAATGAAATGAATGAAAATGCAATTTAAATACCATTCATACTAGTGTCATCTTTATAAACATGGTGGAGGTCTTGAGTAAAGCGATATGTGCTTGGTGCATTTATCAGTTAATGCTAATCACAAATTTATGATTTATGAAAGACAATGAATGAAAAAATAAAAACACATGCCTTTGTACTTAAAAAATTATTGCTGATCTTTCAGTCAAAGCTGCCATGCTTAGAATATGTAAAAATACAAGCCAATATCTATTGACATGGTGCCAGCACTTAGATATCTCCGCCCTATTGTTGATGTCGGAGTATATTGACAATAGGTTATATTATAACATAGTTGCACGCGCTTTATTACACAGTTTATTAATTTCAAATATTCATACACAGTTAACCTTTTTATTTGGTTAAACAATATTTATTTTATAATGTTCACATAGATATTATATACAAATTATAATAGTAAGGATCTGAAAACAAACTTATCAAAGCTTATATAAAATATAAAATTCATCTCCGTTAAAATGTTTATTTTACTTTTAAATAATGTCTGTCGATTAAAAAGCTTTTCTGGAGAACATGGACTTCGAAAACTTCATGAAAATATAAATCTGTGTATATAAATTGTGAGTGGGATAATGCTAAAAAATCTGACTCTCGCACAGTCAAAATTGTTCCATCTTTATAATAATAATAATAGACTTTATTTATTGAGGGTGACACATTTAGTTTGTGAACTAATCTTCCATGTGGCCGTCTAATTTACATTTTTACACAGGTTTACAATATAAACAAAGGAAGAAAAAGAAAAAGTTGACAGATTTGAAACAGACATGCATTATATACATCATAAACAAATACTGAAGCTAAAAAGAAAATGTGCACATTTGATATGGTAAATAATTTAGATGGTTCAAGATTGTTTCAGTTTATGCAGGAGAAAGTGATCTAATACCTGAGGCTCTACCAGAATGAGAAAAACAGATATTTTTTTATAATTACTAATGTATAAGAGTTTTTCATGTTGAATACAATATTAATGCTGATTTAAAGTAAAAGACATCTATGTCAAAGTATAGTAAGATAGTCATACTCGTAAAGGTTGTTTATTAAGATACTCTTGTTATTATCACTTTGCAAAGTTTAAGGCAAATGATTGATTGAATTGGATTTTATAGTCGCACCAACAGCTAAGGTCATATGGCGACTTTCCAGCTTCCATTGGTGGAGGAAGACCCCAGGTGCCCCTCCGGGCAATTTTCATGCACGGGCGGGCACCTGGGTAGAACCACCGACGTTCCGCAAGCCAGCTGGATAGCTTCCTCACATAAAGATTCCTAGGCCCCTGAGGGATCGAACCTACAGCGGTGAGGGGCAAGTGATTTCAAGTCAGAGACGTTAACCACTCGGCCACGGACGCCCCCTAAGGCAAATGACTTACTACTGCTTACTACTGCTGCTGTTTCACTCAACCTACACAACTTTAACATACATTAATTGGTTACGAGTAGATAAGACTTGTTAGTCCCCTACTGGTGAGTCACCGGAGGGGGACTGAAGATTTGTCCCCTGTCAGTCTGTCCGTCCCACAAATATGGATTCTGCGATAACGAGAAAAGTATTTAAAATATTTTTATGAAACTTGTCATGTTGGTGTAGGGCAATGAGAGGATTATGCACATTATTTTATTTTATTTTGTTGATCTGACAAAAAATATGGTTGCCAAAGCAATGGAAATAGAAAAAATACACAAAATATATATACTGATGGAAAAAAGTTTAGCAAGTTTTTGTTGCACCCTGGAAATAATACATTTTTGGTTGTAAAATCAAGAAACTACTGCCATAGACACAATATTTTATTAAACACACAGTTGAACATCTTAATGACTTAACGAATAAATGAAAGTAGGGGTCAATCCCATAAAGTCCCAAAATGTCAGTATATCTTGTATACTGTATTATTTCATCTAAAAAACTTGCTTAACTTTTTTCCCTCAGTATAGATCCTTTGATAAAGGAAATGCTTAAGATAATTTAATGAAAATGTGTGTAGGTAAAAGGGAGTGGGGAGATCATGCAGATTATTTTGTTTTATTAATGTGTCAAAAATTGTGGTTGCTTGGCGACAAAAATTGTAAACAAAAAATACAAAATACACTGTTACTAATATAGAAAAATGGGATTGCATTTGGGGTCACTGGGGACAAGGGGTCAAGGTCACTGCCACTAAAAATAGAAAATGGTTTCTGCTCATTGACTTTAGTTAGGAATGAGATATTGGAATGAAACTATGGGTACGTAGCTTATATGAAAAGGAAGCGTGGAATTGCATTTGGGGTCACTGAGATCGAGGTCAAGGTCACTGTTGCTAAAAATAGAATAATGGTTTCCGCTCAATAACTTTACTTAGGAATGAGATATTGTAATGAAACTTTATTGGTAGGTAGCTTATTTGAGAAGGAAGCTTGGGATTGCATTTGGAGTCACTGGGTTCAAGGTCAAGTTCACTGTTACTAAAAATAGAACAACTGTTTCTGCTCATTAGCTTTACTTCGGAATAGGATATTGGCCTGAAACTTGGTGTGTAGGTGGCTTAAATGAAAAGCAAGTTTGGGATTGCATTTATGGTCAAGGTCACTGTTACTAAAAAAATGCCTGATAGGGGACGTGTATTGCTCTGCAATACTTGAGCATCTGTTTAATTTTAATTTACTGTGTATAATGAATTGTAATTGGTATCCGAATCAGTTAAAATGAAAAGCAGCTTTAAAATGTTAAATAATCAAAAAACAACATCAGGACTAGAGACAGTCTCTTTCCGGCTGGTCACTTGATGGTCAGTAGTCTCAGGCTAGTGACAAACTGTTTTATTTGTTCAGCCCTGGAACTTCCACTTTCTTATTGATTACTGTACTGTTATTGCAGTACAAACGCTCATGCAATATGCTGATAATCGGTTATTAACTAGACTTCATACTGAAACTTCCTACAAAGTATCGCCAAAACGTGGCGAAAGTTCAGGAGGACTAGTCTGGAAAGTGACTTATATACGAGAGTGTGACGTACGAACAGACAAGGGCAAAATTAATGACCCTACCCCAAATACATGTATGTTGCATTTGATATGGTTTTTAGCTCGACTGATCAGAGATCAGCAGAGCTTATGCCGTGGTGTGGCGTCCGTCGTCCATCTGTCTGTCTGTCCATAAACTTTTTTTTGTAGCGACTACTCCTCTGAAACTACTGAATGGATTTTCATGAAACTTTACAGAAATGTTGCCCATGAAGTCTAGTTGATCCTAGCAAAAATTCATGTTGATGTGAAATCCAAGATGGCCGCCAAATCCAAAAAATAAGTTTTTAAAAAACAAGTTTGTAGCGACTACTGCTTGAAAACTATAAGTGATATTGATATGGGACTTTTTGTAAAATGATCAGCATGACATGATGGTTATCAGAGTCAAACATTATTTTGATTCGAAGTTAAACATGGCTGCCAGTGGCCATCTTTGTTTACATAGAGTTATATAATGAAAACTTGTAGCGCCTACTCCTCTGAAACTACTTGACGGATTTTCATGAAACTTCACAGGAATGTTGCTCTTGATGTCTAATTGATTCTAGCAAATTTTCAGGTCGGCCGGAAATTCAAGATGGCCGCCACGACTACTTCCTGAAATCAAAATCAATCAGTAGAGCTTCAAGGTCATTGACCTCTTGTTTTTAAATAAAATATGATTCATCATGTGTTTTGTTCATTATTTACAAAGAAATACCATTAAAATATTGCAAACAATATTACTGTTTGTCGTGCGGAGAATTTGAAACAAAAATGGGGCTGGAGAGTTTGATATTCAGGGATTTTTGAAGAGTAGGTTTGTTTATTAAATTCTGTGTGCAATTGTAGGATATATTTCAAATATAAAATTTGAATGATCGTTTAATTTTCATCTATTGATTTATTATATCACCTTAAAAATATTGTCTTGCATGTATCTGAAACTACAAGAACTAGAGGTCTAACAGTTTGCATGTAGCATAAGCTTATGGTTCCCTACTGTTCGATTGGTGACCCTGGAAACAAATTTGACCCCCTCACCCCAACCCCTAACACACACACACTGAAACACTGGTAGGTGAAAACATTGATAGGCGTTTTACGGCATTGGAATGTTTTCCCATATAAACCCAGAATGTTTTTCCATATAAACCCAGAATGTTTTTCCATATAAACCCTTACACTCAGGTGTTTGCCTGGATGCCCAGGTTGTGATTATAGGTTCATTATTTTCATTCATTTTGTTATTGAAAACTTGTAAAATTTGACTATTACAAGACGTTTATGTCAGTGTTTAGATGTTTGAACATAATAAACACGAGGGAGGAAAAGTTTAGCCAGTCTCATTTCAATCACATGGGAAAGGTGCGAAAATGGTAACCACTTCAAAGGTAGCGGGTTTGTTCGACCCCAGTTTTCTGTCCGAGTAAAAGGTGGTAGGGGATGGAATACATAGTAAAAGCGATCAGTCGGTCAGTTTGAGGGTTCCAGTCATCTGTGTTGGAATTATCTGTTGTGGAACCTTATGAATTACATAGAGATATTGCTTAAGTTCTAGTTCTAGTCATGGTGTTCAAGTTCAAGCCACTGAAGTTTGACTGTATAAGATATAAACTGAAGAATACGCTATCGATTGTCAAACCTTCACTAAATTGTCACTATTTTCAAATTATTGGCAAATTCAGAAATGCACATACTGCAACAAAGAAACTAGCTGCCATCAGATTCGCTGATCTCCATGGCAACAGAGCAGCAGGAAGAGAGTTTAACGTTCCTGAGTCATCAGTTCGTGGTTGGCGACGGGACAAAGACAATATTCAAGAGATGCCGAAATACAAAAAGGCCAACAGGCGGAGTAAGCCCGCTCACCCCGAACTGGAAACACGTCTAGTGGAGTGGGTACATGATCGTCAACGACAGGGAATATATCCTTCGATGCAAAGGATCCGTGAGAAGTCAAAGACAGAGGCTATAGCTATGGGTATTGAAAGCCACATGGCTTCAAGCTCATGGTGCTATAGATTCATACGGCGATTCAACATCTCTGTTGGACGCAGAAAACGCATTGCACAAAAACTGCCGGAAGACAACTTGACTGGAAAAAGCCTCCGGTACGCAGTAATCATGAAAATATTTATTTAATGGGATTTACCATGTTATTTAAATGCTAGACTTATTTTATATAGTATAACTATATGTAGCTTAAGCTTGCTGGTCCTCTTCAAAGTTTGTTCAAATGGTGACAACGGGGCACCAGTTTCACCTAGAGTTGTATAGGACAGTCTGTAAAATTTCTTTTCTTTGAAAGTACAAGAGCTAGAGGTTTTATATCTTTCATATAGCATTAGCTTATGATCCTTTACCAAGGTGATTTAAATGGTGTTAAATTTTAGCATGCTTAGGGATACCTTTTTTTGTTTTTAATAGGGATACCTGTTCAAGTGTTATGTTGGAAAATCTTCAAAAAAGGAATCTCGACACAGAGAAATGAAATATTTGCGAGAAAAAATACCGATTTTTCTGTTGCGGTACCTTTATTAATTTCAAAAACGTTTACATTTATACACTGTTAACACTTTTATTTGGTTAAACAGTATTTATTTTGTAATGTTCACATATACTCTGTAAAAAAGGTTTTGGACCATGGCAGTGTTCGAACCCGTACAATGATCGCTGAACCTTGACATTCGACCATAACCCTTATTATCTCAGTTGATAATTCACAATAGATCAACAATCAACAATAATTATCGTTTACAATGAAAGTTTGCGAAAAAAATAATAATCTTTTTATTGGTTACTCGAATGTGTCCGTAACTGTTACTTTTTATGGACTTTGCAACATTTTTTACAGACTCTTTGTGTGTTCGCGATATTTTTTTAAAATCAAATCTTGTTTGGAATTTAATGTTTCTGGTACCAAATTAACCGGGTAGGGTAGACCTTGGTTACTAAAAAATAGATACTTAAATTCTGTCCACTAGTTTTATTTTTATATGACTTTATATACCCTGGTCCAAAACTTTTTTTACCGAGTATAGATAATATATACAAATTATAATAGTAAGGATCTGAAAACAAACTTATCAAAGCTTATATAAAATATAAAATTCATCTCCTTTAAAACGTTTATTTACTTTTAAATAATGTCTGTCGATTAAAAAGCTTTTCTGGAGAACATGGACTTCGAAAACTTCATGAAAATATAAATCTGTGTATACAAATTGTGGGTGGGATAATGCTAAAAAATCCGACTCTCGCACATCCAAAATTGTTCCATCTTTATAATAATAATAATAATAGACTTTATTTATTGAGGGTAACACATTTAGTTTGTGAACTAATTTTCCATGTGGCCCTCTAATTTACATATTTACACAGGTTTACAATATAAACAAAGGAAGAAAAAGAAAATAAAGTTGACAGATTTGAAACAGAGATCATATACAAATACTGAAGCTATTTGCACATTTGATATGCTAAATAATTTAGATAGTTTCAATTTATGCAGGAGAAAGTGATCTAAAACCTGAGGCTCTACCAGAATGAGAAAAACAGATCTTTTTTTATAATTACTAATGTATAAAAGTGTTCCATGTTGAATACAATATTAATGCTGATTTAAAGTAAAAGACATCTATGTCAAAGTATATTAAGATAGTCATACTCGTAAAGGTTGTTTATTAAGATTCTCTTGTTATTATCACATTGCAAAGTTTAAGGCAAATGACTTACTACTGCTGCTGTTTCACCCAACCTACACAACTTTGACATACATTAATTGGTTAGGAGTAGATAAGACTTATTAGTCCCCTACCGGTGAGTCACCGGAGGGGACTGAAGATTTGTCCCCCGTCAGTCTGTCCGTCCCACAAATATGGATTCTGTGATTTCAAATATTTTTATGAAACGAGACATGTTGGTGTAGGGCAATGAGCGGATTATGCACATTATTTTATTTTGTTGATCTGACAAAATATATGGTTGATATTGCAATGGAAATAGAAAAAATACACAAAATATATATACTGATGGAAAAAAGTTTAGCAAGTTTTTGTTGCACCCTGGAAATAATACATTTTTGGTTGTAAAATCAAGAAACTACTGCCATAGACACAATATTTTATTTAACATACATCAATAACAGTCGAACATTTTAATGACATAACAAATAAATGAATGTAGGGGTCTAGCCCATAAAGTCCCAAAATGTCAGTATATCTTGTATACAATTATTTCGTCTAAAAAACTTTTTTCCCTCAGTATAGATCCTTTGATAACAAAGGAAATGCTTAAGAAAATTTAATGAAAATGTGTGTGTAGGTAAAAGGGAGTGGGGAGATCATGCAGATCATTTTGTTTTATTAATATGTCAAAAATTGTGGTTGCTATGGTGACAGAAATTGTAAAAAAAATACACAAATACACTGTTACTTAATATAAAAAAATGGTTTCCGCTCAATAACTTTAGTTAGGAAAGAGATATTGGAATGAAACTTTATGGAAAGGTAGCTTATACGAACAGGCAGCATGGGATTGCATTTGGGGTCACTGGGGTCAAGGTCACTGTCACTGAAAATAGAAAATGGTTTCAGCTCAATGAATTTAGTTAGGAATGAGATATTGCAAAAAACTTTATGGGTACGTAGCTTATATGAAAAGGAAGCGTGGGATTGCATTTGGGGTCACTTAGGTCAAGGTCAAGGTCACTTGCTAAAAATAGAAAGATGGTTTCCGCTCAATAACTTTACTTAGGAATGAGATAGTGTAATGAAACTTTATGGGTAGGTAGCTTATTTGAGAAGGAAGCTTGGGATTGCATTTGGGGTCACTGGGTTCAAGGTCAAGTTCACTGTTACTAAAAATGGAGCAACTGTTTCTGTTCATTAGCTTTACTTAGGAATGAGATATTGGCCTGAAACTTGGTATGTAGGTGGATTAAATGAAAAGCAACTTTGGGATTGCATTTATGGTCAAGGTCACTGTTACTAAAAAAATGCCCGATTTAATTTACTGTGTATAATGAATTGTAATTGGTATCCGAATCAGTTAAAACGAGAAGAAGCTTTAAAATGTTAAGAAATCAAAGAAAACACCAGGACTAGTGACAGTCTCTTAGGTGCTAGTCACTTTTGATGGTCAGTAGTCCCATGCTAGTGACAAACATTTTTATTTGTTCAGCCCTGGAACTTCCACTGTCTTTTTGATTACTGTACTGTTATTGCAGTACAAAACACTCATGCAATATGGTGATAATCGGTTATTAACTAGACTTCATACTGAAACTTCCTACGAATATAAATATATATATATATATATATATATTGCATTCGATATGATTTTTTTTTAAAAATAAAATATGATTCATCATGTGTTTTGTTCACAAAGAAGTGCCATTAAAATATTGCAAACAATATTGCTGTTTGTCATGCAGAGAATTTGAAACAAAAAAGGGGCTGGAGATTTTGGTATTCAGGGATTTTTGAAGAGTAGACTTTACTAAATTCTGTCTTGCATGTATCTCATTCTGAAACTACAAGAACTAGAGGTCTAACAGTTTGCATGTAGCATAAGCTCATGGTTCCCTAATGTTCGATTGGTGACCCTGGAAACAAATTTGACCCCCTCACCCCCACCCCTAACACACACACACACACACTCAAACACTGGTAGGTGAAAACATTGATAGGAGTATTACGGCATTAGGCATGTTTTTCCATATAAACCCTTACACTCAGGTGTTTGCCTGGATGCCCAGGTTTTGATTATAGACTGATTAATTTTCATTGATTTTGTTATTGAAAACTCCTAAAATTTGACTCTATTACAAGAAGTTTGTGTCAGTGTTTAGATGTTTGAACTTAAGAAACACGAAGGAGGGAAAGTTTTTTGAAACTGAAGTAATAACAGTCTAACACACAGCTTACATTTAACCAATCAGTTTCGTTTCAATCACATGGGAAAGGTGCGAAAATGGTAACCACTTCAAAGGTAGCGGGTTTGTTTGACCCCAAATTTCTGTCCGAGTAAAAGGGGGTTGGTTGTGGCGTGGTAGGGCGTGGAATACATAGTAAAAGTGATCAATAGGTCAATGGTTCAGTTCGAGGGTTCCAGTCATCTGTGTTGGAATTATCTGTTGTGGGACATTATGAATTACATAGAGATATTGCTTTAGTTCTAGTTCTAGTCATGGTGTTCAAGTTCATGCCACTGAAGTTTGACTGTATAAGATATAAACTGAAGAATACGCTATCGATTGTCAAACCTTCACTAAATTGTCACAGTGAGTTTACCAAAATTGTCACTATCTACACATTATTGGCAAATTCAGAAATGCACATACTGCAACAAAGAAACTAGCTGCCATCAGATTTGCTGAACTCCATGGCAACAGAGCAGCGGGAAGAGAGTTTAACGTTCCTGAGTCATCGGTACGTGATTGGCGACGGGAAAAAGACAATATTCAAGAGATGCCGAAATACAAGAAGGCCAACAGGCGGGGTAAGCCCGCTCACCCCGAACTGGAAACACGTCTAGTGGAGTGGGTACATGATCGTCAACGACAGGGAATAAATCCTTCGATGCATGAGATCCGTGAGAAGTCAAAGACAGAGGCTACAGCTATGGGTATTGACAGCCACATGGCTTCAGACTCATGGGGCTATAGATTCATACGGCGATTCAACATCTCTGTTGGACGCAGAAAACGCATTGCACAAAAACTGCCTGAAGACAACTTGACTGGAAAAAGCCTCCGGTATGCAGTAATCATGAAAATATTTATTTAATGGGAATTACCATGTTATTTAAATTCTAGACTTATTTTATATAGTATAACTATATGTAGCTTAAGCTTACCTGTCCTTTTCAAAGTTTGTTCTAATGGTGACACCGGGGCACCACAGTTTCACCTAGAGTTGTATAGGACGGTCTTTAAAATTTCTTTTCTTTGAAACTATAAGAGCTAGAGGTTTTATATCTTTCATATGATTCTTTACCAAGGTGATTTAAATGGTGTTAAATTTTAGCATGCTTTAAGCCTTATGCCTACGTCACATTACAAGCGGGGACTGCCGAGATAGAGGCATCGGTGGGACACCGTTGATAATTTGAGATCGGAGAGAAACATTTCAATCCTGTCCGGGAAGAATGGGGTGGTCATACACCCTGCATGGTCCGGTAGGTATTCGGACGGTTTCCGAAGGGTACTCGCCCGGTCACCTGGTGAAAACCTTTGGCATCTTCCTTCTGGACACCATCCGATATTCTTAAGGTAATCGGCCGACTACCGTACGATAAATGTCCAATTGTCGTCCGGTATCCGGCCGGTTTGCAACCATCGTACGGTGACTGTACGGTATACGGGCAAAAGCCGTGCGATATCCGGTCGGCTATCGGCCTACGCTATCGGCTATCGTACGGTGACTGTACGGTATACGGGCAAAAGCCGTGCGATATCCGGTCGGCTATCGGCCCTACGCTATCCTTACGGTGTCCATCCGGGCACCATAAGACCATCCGGGCACCGTACGGCGTCCATCCGGGTCCCGGCCGGTGACCTGCCGAGTCGCCTTCGGAGACCGCTCGGAAACCGGAGGATTATTTGGCGCCAAGGGTTTGAAAATTTTCACCGGCATGCAACCGATACCAATAGGTGTCTGGCCGGGTATCGGAGGGTTTTTCACCGTGTCTGCTACGGTGAGCTGGCGATGTGCCTCATGCCGCAAGAAAATAACTCCGCGCTAAATCTCTCCGGTGACCCGTACGATGCCTCACCGGTGACTTGACACCGGAGGGTCACCGGCCGGAGACATTTGAAAATTTGGCATTTTCAGCCCGTTTAGACACCGGTACCCCATCGTAAACCTAATCGGAGTGTAATGTGACGCAGCCATTAGGGATTCAAGTGTCATGCTGGAAAATCTTAAAAAAAAATCTTCTTCTTAGATTACAGGACCTCTATTATCTGACTCATTTTTTTACTGTTAAATGGAAGTTAGCAAGTCAGGGCTATTTGGGAGATTCAGGATCATTTGGCGCTCTGTTTTATTTCTTAGACAAAAACACTCTTACTTTTCACACATTTTCATCAAAACAGTATCATTTACTTTGTTATATAATTGTTACCATAAATTTGGCATTTTCTCCGTAAGATGCTACACTGTTTTTATCAGTTAACTGTTATCAGTTACATGTTTAACTGCTCCTACGACCACCGGTGCGTATACCGTGGTGTGATCAAAGGGTAGAGCATCTGCCTCGCAATTTACGGGAGGTTTTGGGTTCAATCCCCGGCCGGGTAATACCAAAGACTTCATAAATATGGTACTAGTAACTCCCTTGTTTAATGTTAAGCATCTATTGGGTAGTTCTAGGACTGATCTGTCGGGTGTCGGTATAATGCGAATAGGTGAGGTATTATGTCATGTGTCTACGGCATGGTATTCCAGTGTGGCAGCACTGTAAGTTGAGCATTTAGCTTGATGTTTAGCATATAAATGGTAGTACTTGGACTCATCGACCTGGTGTCAGTATAATGTGACTGGGTGGGGTATCATGTCATTTGTCGAAGGCATGGTTGTCCAGTGTGGCAGCACAAATAAAGTTGAGCATTCAAGTAGACACCGTCGTGAAATTACTGAAAGAATGTGAAAAACATGTAATCATTTCCTTTAACAGCATTGGCATCTGCAGTGATAGGAGTGGTAGCAAATAAACAGTTGTCACTGAAATGATCAGTACTCACGAAATAGGATAGCCCCAAGGCGGGGGCCTGTCAAAATCCGGTTGGGGCTTGTCCTTTTTTGCCATATTTTACTATATAATAAACTCAGGGCCTGTCAATATTAAAATATAAAACAATAGCCACTAAAATGATTGGTAACCTAATAGATGAAGCAGTAGCCACTGAAATAATTGGAAACAAATGAAACGGACTGAAATAGTTGGTAAGATAATAAACTGAACATTTAATAGCTTCTACAACAAAATGAAATGGTAGCATCTACAAATGATTGGTAACAACAAATGAAACAATATCCTCTTAAATGATTGGTAACAACAAATGAAACAATAGCCTCTTAAATGATTGATAACACAAATGAAACAATAGCCTCTTAAATGATTGGTAACAACAAATGAAACAATAGCCTCTTAAATGATTGGTAACAACAAATGAAACAATAGCCTCTTAAATGATTGGTAACAACAAATGAAACAATAGCCTCTTAAATGATTGGTAACAAGAAATGAAACAGTAGCCTCTTAAATTATTGGTAACAAGAAATGAAACAGTAGCCTCTTAAATGATTGGTAACAACAAATGAAACAATAGCCTCTTAAATGATTGGTAACAAGAAATGAAACAGTAGCCTCTTAAATGATTGGTAACAACAAATGAAACAGTAGCCTCTTAAATTATTTGTAACAAGAAATGAAACAATAGCCTCTTAAATGATTGGTAACAACAAATGAAATAATAGAACTAGTAACTGAAATGCATTTTTGAAAATCGAACAAAATATTTATTATGCATTTCAAATGCATTAATAAATACTGCGACTCAGTGAATGAATATACAACTAAAAAGCATTTCAAGATCATTTTACATGCATTTTAATCACAAATGCATTTTTAGGGGTACTTGAACAGATTTGGGCATGTAGGTGAAAGCCCCATGTGATTCCTGGGCAAGAATAGGGACACTGTTTATCCATACTGAGGGGTAAAATCTCTCTGAACTCATTTTCATTTTGTCCTTTTTATACTCCCCGAATTATTTTTTTGTGTCGGAGGGGATCATATAGTTGCCATCATGTCCATATGTTTGTATATGTCTGTCCGTCCTGCTTTCTTGTTCTCTCAACTTCTCCTACGTTTCTTATCCGATTTTCATGAAACTTTATAAGAAGTATCAGTATGACTTCTAGTAGAGCATATTTTCAGGATGTTTCAGTTGAATGATTTTTGGAAGTTACGGGACTTCGAAATGTTTCGAATGTAAAGCTTGCCTGTGTATTGTTTCTGCTGTTAAGTGGTGGCAGAAAACAATGATCAAGGCTCCGGTAAAAAAAGGGAGTGTTTACAACAGAATTTGCAGCAACTCTGCAGTTCTGCAGATGAGAAGTTTCTTGGCCCATTCTGCATATTTTCATCTCAATATAGATTTGTAACCGGAGGCACCGGGTTCAATCCTCCGTGGTGCCACTGAGTTCCGTCGGTGTGTTCTTGGGCAAGACACTTTCCCTTAGCCCCGTCTGTTGGATGGGGACGTAAAATGGGCGGTCCCGTATATCGGTCTATCCTCCGAGCATGTTAAAGAACCATAGGAATCTATTCGATAATAAGAGTAGGGCAGGTTCCCGGATTCCTATGTATCCTTCCCCTCTCTCTGGGGCGGCTCTAATTAACCTATACTGTGTTGATGAGCCGTTAAACAACATTCAATTCAATTCATCTCGATATAAGTGGAGGGAGGGCCTGGAATGTTGATACCTGTTGCAGGCACCATATAACCTTTTGATGCTGGTGCTCTATACAACTCGATTCAGCTGTAGGTCTACAGCTCCTAAAATGTTTTCAGAAAAAAGGGTGCACATTTCTCTGTTAATTATGCTTTTTAGCTCTACTGATCACATGAGTTAATAATTATTGATGATTAAACAACAAAAGTACCGAGTAGCACTGGTCTTGCGTTGAACCCATTATCGAAATGTTGTGGGTTCGATCCCTGCCATGGCCATATGTGTAGTGACCCTGAGCAAGACACTTTATCTTCATTTGCTTAGTACTTGGTTCTGATCATGAAGACATCAAGAATGGTTAAAATAAGTTCATTGAGCTTTTGTTACAATCGATGTAAAATAAATAAGTTTAAACTAGCAAAAGTACACAAGTCATTGTAATTTCCAGTCCAAACGTTTTCATAAGTAATAATTCAACAAACTTAATAGGCAGCTTATTTACTGAATATGCATATTTCATATGAAACTTGAGCACATTATAAGGGTTTTCCCTTGTATTTGTATTGGCACCAGTAACTACTCCAGATTGCCTCCAGTCCCTTTAGCAAGGCAGAGTGGTTATTTCTAACTTTTTGGGGAAGCAAATTACACTTTTCTTATCTCAAAAGCTGAAGAGCTTTTAATGGTTATACATTTTTTTGATGTACTTACCAAACTGGGCTAAAGTAATTATACACTTGCTTTCACAAAGTGAAGTAAGGGCTACATATAAATCACGTCCGTAACGTCATTTCCTGACCTGTAACTCATTTTTGTATTGTCGCGTCGCATAACAGCTTTTTGTCTCAAAAAAATAATCTTAAACAGTTTGGAATGAGTGGCCATATGACATTAGCTGTTTGTGCGACTATAAAATCCAATTCAATTCAATTATGTCCCTCTACATCACCCATGGCTAATTTATTACAGAATTATGGCCCTTTGTTGGACTTAGAATAAAAAAAGAAGCGGGGTGTATTACCTTCAGTTCTAGTTAATATTTAGTGATTTCAAGAATGAAATATAGTATGAAATTTAGAATATTAAGCAGCAAGTAACTTTGTATTAAATATGCTTTTATGCAATTAAAATTTCAGAAGTGGAAGAAAAGTGTCAGCCAGATTTTTAGAAGGAGTTAACAGTCTGAAGAAAGCTGTGCGAGGAGAGAAACAGCAGACGGATGATACAATTTCAGGTTTGATTTGAGATATATTTCTTGCCACATTTTTAATTTTATGTGAGAGCCCCCTTGGGCACAACTATTAAGGGAAATACGGTATTTGGTCCTGCCTGATTGAACTTCATGAGACTACAGGAACATTGCAGGTGATGTCCTGTTGGCCTATAATGAAATTCAATGGCTCCTCCATAATATGTGAAGGTTATTGGAAAAAATGTGTGTGGGTTTTAGCAATCTTTCAGTCGTTTATGATAATATTGCAGTGTCTACTTGTAGCCGTGAGCTCATTGCAAAACCTTATAGTGCTGCCACCACACTGGAATACCCCACTGTAGTCTCGGGGTTGGATACTCCACCCAGTCACATTATACCAACACCGGGTAGACCAGTCCTACTATGACCATTTAAAGCTGAACGTTAAGCAAGGGAGCTACGAGTATAATGTTTAGCTCTACTGGCCAAAGGCCAGGCGAGCTTATGCGATCACGTTTCGTCCGTCTGTTAGCAATTTTATAAAATCGACATCTTCTCTGAAACCGCTTGAAGGATTTTGATGAAACTTTATCACAGTGTTACTTAGGAGGCCCCCTCTCAGATTTGTGTTTTTCATGGCCACCAGTCATCCAAGATGGCTGCCATGGCTAAAATTAGGTCAAATTTAGGGAAATTTCAAACAACATCTTCTCCGAAACCACTTGTTCCATTCTAGTGAAATATCATAGACGTGTTCCTTGGGTTGGCCTCTATCAAGTTTGTGTTTTTTGTTATTGTCGATTATTAAATCAAAATGGCCACCATGTCAACCCAAAGTTTACATAGAGTTATATAGGAAAAGGCTAAAAATGACATCTTCTCTGAAACTGCTTGTAGGATTTTGATGAAACTTAATCACAATGATCTTTGGGATAGTCCTCCTCAGATTTATTTATGTTTTTTCGCGGCTTTCAGTTATCCCAGATGGCCGCCATGGCTAAAATTACGTCAAATTTAAAGAGATTTCAAACGACATTTCCTCCGAATCCACTTAATTCATTCCAGTGAAATATCGAATACAAGTTCCTTGGGTTGGCCTCTATCAAATTTGTTTTTTTTGTTATCGTCGATAATCGAAATGGTCGCCACGACGACCCAAAGTTTAGATAGAGTTATATAGGAAAAGGCTAAAAATGGCATCTTCTCTGAAACCTCTTGAAGGATTTTGTTGAAACTTTATCACAATGATCTTTGGGATAGTGCGCCTCAGATTTATATTTTTCGCAGCCGCCAGTTATCCAAGATGGCCTCCAGGGCTAAAACTAGGTCAAATTTAAGTAAATTTTAAACGACATCTCCAAAACGTCTTTTTCCATTCTAATGAAATATCATATACATCTTCCTTGAGTTGGTCGCTATCAAATTTATGTAATTCGTTATCGTCGAATAATCAAAATGGTCGCCTTGTTTGAAGTTATGTTACTTTATAGTTAAATCTCACTGTAACTGACTGACCGTGAATCTGTTTGAATCACACTTTTATGCGTTGCGAGATTAATATCTCCCTTACTGCATTGTTCAACTTATTGATCCAGATTCCTACAAACTTTGTTTTAAAAACCTTGTTTTCAGTTATGTTTACTTTACAGTTAAATATAGTATAATGATATGTTTGTATGATCAGTAGTGTTGTTGATTTGATCGATCATCGATCAGTTGTGCCTTTGATCTGATCAATCGATCACAATTATTCATGATTAACTTGACTCGGTCATTGAAAACCATGGCTTATTTCATTCTCTTTTACTTAAATATACAAGAAAATAAAACCAGTTACAGTTTTGCAACAAATCATCACATGTTTATAGCGGGTAACACAAGCTTTGTACCGACTACTTCTCCTGATCTCCCGATAAAAGCTGTTTTAGACAGTAGAGCATCTACAGGCCCTCTTGGGCCTCTTATGAAGTCTATGGTGTGATCCAGGCAAGGAATTGAACACACAAGCTCCCACATTCAAGGTGGATGCCCGCTCTACCACTACGCCTCTGCTGTGTAGTAAAACAAGATGGCGTTGCTCATTTCCTATTTATTTGAGAACTTATATTCCTGTATATAGTACAGATATATAGTTTGTGTATAAAACACTGGAGTATGTTGTCATGACATCAGCACTTTATTACAGATGGGGGAACCAATGAAGAGGAAGAGGAAGAAGAGGACCTGCAAGGTATTGAATCCTAAACCTGCTACATATATATAATGGACTGATCTTTCTTTGAATTAAGACCATTCCATTTTTGTGACAAAGGGGTGTTTTGGGGAAAATTACTGATAAGCAGCTGGACATTGTAAACCCTGATCAGGTAACTCGCAGGCTGATCTGGGTTTACAACGGACGCAAAGTCTATTATAGTCGTGCTTTGCGGGTTAAGCGTTAATCATCACATAGTCACGATGAAGAGTTAAACTTGGCTGTTGGATCACTTCTTAGTGAGGGGATACCATATGGTGGTCTCCAACTTACGTCCCCCTCATACACATCCCCCTTCTTCCACAACCCCCTACCCGCACCATTCGAAACTGTTCCTAACTCCCACATAAAGCCTATGAGAAAGCAGCGATCTTATCATTTAGAGCGATGATTTAGAGTGATTTATATCGGCTGTTTAGTTGATTTCATAATGTAATATAAATTTAGAAGTTTACTGTTTTCCCTTCTGTTTGCATCTATTAATATGTGGATACAATTCATTCATTTGTAAACAAGTTCATAAGTGACCTGGGAGAAAAGTTGCTGTCTTAAATTGTCCAATCTTCTACAACAGGACATCTTTATTGTTCCAGTAACGACTAATGGAAATCAAAGTGCTGAAGGCACTGATGAGCGGTGCTTTTTGTAAGTGTTGGAATGGATGGGAAATGGAAGTGCTGTAAATGTAGCTTCCATGGTTTGTTTTTTACATTCAGTGATGTTTCAGATGATTGATATTCATTACCAATTTCCTATTTAAACATATTTTAGCTAGCTCATCTTGCCCGAGTTAGCTTCCATAGATTTTTTCTGAGCAAGCTCTTCAGCGAGGCATAGTATATTATACAGAGTGGAGTCTTGGTGTGGAGTCTTGGAGTGGAGTGGAGTGAATAATTGGAGTTACCTTGGAGTCACATTTTGGAGTGACCTTGGAGTCACATTTGGAGTGAATACTTTGGATAATTATCAATTTAATAATTTTGAATGACCTTCACAAGGTGCACAGTTCCTAACATACTTAGTACAGCTGCATTGTCCCATGAGACATGTGCTAACCTTAACGTGAGAGACAGACCATCTAAAAACAACATAAGTGAACTTTGATACTCAATGATTAACCCCAGTATTGAAGCATTATGACCCATTGGCCTGACATAAACTAGTCCCGAGGGACCAACTAATCTTAGATCAGGACACTGATATTCTGTGTCAGGGGTATACAGGGTTCCAATATGTCCAATATGTCAGTCATACCAAAGAGACTGAAAATAAAAAGCATTAAAGTTTATGGAAACTTAGAGCTCTCTCAGCCTAACCGTTCCAAAACATGGATTTTTTTAGAACATGTAGTAACAGTGCCCGAGTTAAAATTAGATGTGCAGTTTTGGAATTAGTTGTTGAAATTGGGTAGCTTAATAGATACATGCATTTTAAAGAATTATTTAATAAATAAATAAGTGTATGTGCAAATGAAGTAACCCATGTAAATGTATCTAAAAAGTTATTAATTGTAAGAGAAATTAAGACTTAAAGTTTAGACTAAAAAATTGACTCCAAAATATTCACTCCAAGGTCACTCCAATTATTCACTGCACTCCACTCCAAGACTTCACACCAAGACTCCACTCTATATAATATACTATGCCCTTCAGCAACTGACTGTTCTATTTTTAGTAACATGATACACTTTCTATTATACACATACTGTCTGCTTGTAGCACGATTATAACTCGATTTATAACCTTTTAAAGAGATGATAAAAAGTTGACTTAATGTAATTTTGATAAAATAGGTATGTATGACCTAAATAAATAATAAATTGCTTTTATTCTGAACATTGTTTCTGATTTAGGGCATCAAAATAAAGGCATGCATGAGAGACTACTTCTTCTAGCGTAGTGTTGCATAGTGGTGCAGTGTGCTGTGAGTTTGTCACATTCCTAGAATTCCGTTTAAAACTGCATTATACCTCTGACGGTGCTTTAGCACCGCCAAAAACGTGTATCTTGAATGTGAAGTAAGCCATCTATAAATGGTTTGGATCTTATTTATGAGGGCTGGCGTGGCGCAGTAGGTAGCGTGGCGGATTTGTAACCAGAGGCCCCGGGTTCAATCCTCCTTGATGCCACTGAGTTTCGTCGGTGTGTTCTTGGGCAAGACACTTCCCCTTAGCCTCGTCCGTCGGATGGGCACGTAAACCGAGCGGTCCGGTGTATCGGTCTATCCTCCGAGCATGTTAAAGAACCATAGGAATCTATTCGATAATAAAAGCAGGGCAGGTTCCTGGATTCCTATGTATCCTTCCCCTCTCTCTGGGGCGGCTCTAAATAACCTATAATGTGTTGATGAGCCGTTAAACAACATTCAATTCAATTATTTATTGAAGAAATTTCATATTAAAAGGCACTAACATTGTAATACTTGTTTGTTTCCAGACGAGAAAGCTATCATGAACCAGATTTCAAACATGGAACCAGGAGCAATAAAAAGGTAATAATGGCAAAAACTAGAGCAGCATTCAAAATACATTTGTAGAAGTAATAATGGATAAATTCAGTTTAGTTAATATATCAAACAGAAAAAAAAGGAGGTTGGATCTTTAGGGGTCTTGGTTGGTCGCCCAGTGGATATAGTATAATGGCTCAGAATCAGGAGACCAGCAGTTTGAGACCACTGGATACACTTGGGCTTCTTGTGTCTTCCTCCATATGCCCTATTACCTCTATAATCTGTGTCAGTGAACTGTTACAACAATTCTATAATATTGTATACTTTGTAGAGTTCAAGTGAGTACGTCAGATGGTAAAAATGTAGATGTCCAGTCTACATCGCTGACCAATCTGGAGTCTCTGGAGAGCATTGTCGCTCCTATCATACAGGAGCTTGATGCTACAGGAAGTGGAAAGTCTCTGTGCGATGAAAAACAAATAAAGGTGAGTGATGTGTTTTTGGTTGTTCTTTTTCTTCGAAGTTTAGTTATTTTTTATTGCAGAACAAATTGAATGTGGGGGACTCACAAGCAGATGTGCTTTTCCTTCTGATGCACTGTTCTTAGATCATTTTCAGGACTTGATACATGATAACGACTTAGATGCATGATTTGTTATTTGAATTAATTTTTATCAGATATGTAAACTTTTGGAAAGAAAAAGACTTCAGTGTTAGTTTTATAAATCTTTGTCATTATTATGTGATTCCTTTAACATAGCTTACTGTATTTTACCGTGTATAGTGCGCAGCACTCGTATATTGTGCATATATGCGCATCAAATATTTTCCTTGATGACCATTTGCCGAAAATAACAATTACGATCAATGACTTTTTCTAATTGCATCACGATAATTAAAAAACACAGCCAGCAGGATACGGTACAAAGAATTTAATTGTGGCTAAAAAGCTTGTTTGTCGCGATGCAATAGACGTTGAATAGAAGTTTATGATCGTGACTTTGTATTATTATCGACCAACGTTGAAAACAATTAGATCTACACGATTACTGACTATCCATAAATAAACATCCATAAATATAAACAGTATGTGTAAAAGCAAGTTGAAACAGTGTTTTAACGAGGCGAAACTTTTTGTCTATGTAAAATGGGTCGTCGCTGATGGGCCATTCCATTATCTGACAGAGACATGTTTACTGCGTAACTTTGGTAAGATCAAATGACTAAGCCACCCTCAGAAATATCAAAAGGTCTCGCTTGCTTGTCGGTCAGTTTCAAAGGATAATAGAAATATAATTACCTACTCTACCTGCGTTTAAAATGTGCCTGTACTGTAGCAGGTAGTTTGGGTTGCCTAACTTGCATAATTATTGACACTTTATAGAATAAGTGATAACAAAAAATGTTCTCCATTTATTGAAATTCTACAACAAATATGCAATCATCGCTTCCACTGTCGTCTGCTGCATTTAAATATCAGAATAAATTTGAACTGTAACAATACTATGTGTACCAGTCTGTCAGCTGGAAATCATGTGATATTACGTCACATGATATAAATAAAACAAGGGCCGCAAAATGTATTGAAATTCTACAACAAATATACAGACATTTATACAAAAACAAGCTTTATAAGAAACTTTATTCATTTCTAAGTAGAATTAAGTCAATAAGCTACTTGCATTGAGCGAATAAATCACGAAAATAAAACTATTATTGGTGTTCACAAATGTCTGTCTGTTCATCGCCGATCTTTTTAATCGTGTTTTTTCTCCATTCTGACATCGATTTTCTGCATATAGAATGCACGTTTTTTTTTTTATTGTTTCCTTGTATAATATGCACCCCCTCTCGGAGACCGTAAAAGCGGTAAAAAAACTACTTTACAAGATAAAATACGTTATTGTAAAAAACCTGATAACATTTAACACTACCGAATCTTTGCCAGATTGTGGTCTGTACAGAAGATGATGGAGATGACGACAAGGTCAAGATAGAGATGGAAACGAGCACCAAGAAAATGCCGCCTATCAAATCTGAAGATGTAGAAGAGTCTGAAGATGAAGAAGCTGCCCTTAAAGAAGAGCTTGATAATTATTATGGCATTGAGGACAGCGAGTATACAGATCCGGACTATGACCCAAGTTCACAAAATACGAGCATCGTTGAAACAAGGTCAACTCCAAGAGGAGCTAGACAAGCAAGCCTGAATTCGAGAAGATCAATAACACCAATGGGATTGATCCGGAAGATAAAAAAGCGGGCAAGTACGGAGACAATGCCGGTTCAGTGCGAGTCGTGTGGAATTACCGTGACGGGGAAGAGCAATCTTAAGTCACATTTCCGTCGTGTACATCTCCAAATACGCGACCACAAGTGCGCCATCTGCGGCAAGGGATTCTGGTCGAACAACGCACGTGAGAGTCACATGTTGTCTGTGCACACGCGGCGATGTGAGGCGTGCCAGGAGTATGTGGTGGAGTCCGTGCCTTGGGGAAAGGGTATTGACATGAAGACGAATAGAGATGTGATTTGCACTTGCGGCGCTATAGTATCTATATACAGCACATTTGGACGTAGGCGAGTATACTTGCGGGATGATGAACCCGACGACGATGGTAACATTAGACAATCGAGAAATAAATCTAATTCCGGAACGAAGTACGCTTGTGGGACATGTGGCAAGCTGTTCATGAAAAAATCTAACTGCGAGCGTCACTCACGAGCTCACACTGACGCTAAGGACTGCGTTTGCTACATCTGCGGCAATTCTTACACCTACGAATCGTCACTGAAGAAGCATCTTCACAATGAACACGGCATTGTAAAATTTGCCTGCAGTTTATGTGGGGGCAACTACAGCAACGAGGTGGCCTTGAAGGTACACATGGTAAAGGCGCACCAGAGCATGACTGTGGGAGAGCATGTGGCCGTTGTGCAGCAGGATAAAGGGGCAAAAGTCGAAGACATGGATCCAGATGATGAAGAGGGTGAGTTGCGGGAACTGGAAGAGTTGGACGAGGAAGATGACGAAGGTGAGGATATACCAGAGGGAGAAGGTGTGGCCATACAGGTCGGCACAGCTGAGGTCGAGGCAGAGAATCAGGTACACGTGCAAGTTGAGAATCACATACAGGCTCAGAACCATGGGCAGGTGCAGGTTGATAATCAGATGCAGGTCAGTGAAGTGGTGCTAGGTGAGGCGGGGCATGTACAGATAGCGTCCACTGGTCAGAGGCTGCCCACGACGCAAGAACAGATCATACAGCAGGTGATACAGGAGGGAGGTGGCATGTCCATCATTATTAAACAGGTATCAGTGGACCAGGGCTTGTCGTGATGAAAGTATTGAAGGATTGTAAAATGGAGGGCTCAGTGTGAACTATTGTATCTTCTTCTTTGTGTATATATAGTTACACCAGTTTTGCATTCACCCCTTGGAATGTGACATATCATGTAAAACTGTACAGGGCCTCCTCTGGGATTCGCAAATGGAGCCAAATGAGACAAAATAATAAAAGTGGCGATAAAAAATTAACTTTGGCGAAAGAAATATCCAATGTCAGTCATGAATGTTGTGTATTACTTTCCAATCTCATCATACCGCTTAATTTTCCCCTGTATAATTGCCTAATAACTCTGCCAAAATTAGCACTTCTTATTTCCAAGTCCAGTAGGCAACACTTGTCCATGATGAGGTGTGAAATACACACATTTGGTGTAAGTATACGTTAGGCTTTAATTATAACTGACAGGATAAAATAAACCAGTGATCAGTATAATTCTTGGTAAGATTTTGTACTTGTATACTTGTACAGTATTTATTTCGAAACTGAAACATTTCCAGATAAATAAGTTTTATTTTTTGTCTCGCCTTTTCGAAGAAAAAAAAGAGACGTGTTGCTTTTCCGGCTGCGGCGGCGGCGTCAACATCCAAGTTTTGCGTTTAGGTCATTTTCTCACAAACTGTATGCACTAGACCTTTCAAACTTTGCTTATAGTTGTATCATGGGTGGTACATCGCAACGTGACAGAGCAAATGTGGAAGTGACCTTGACCCTCCAAGCAAAGGGCAGATAACTTAATAATTTTTAGGTTCAACTTTTGCGTTTAGGTCATTTTCTCACAAACTGTATGCACTCGACCTTTCAAACTTTGCTTATAGTTGTATCATGGGTGGTACATCGCAACGTGACAAAGCAAATGTGGAAGTGACCTTGACCCTCCAAGCAAAGGGCAGATAACTTAATAATTTTTAGGTTCAACTTTTACGTTTAGGTCATTTTCTCACAAACTGTAAGCACTAGACCTTTCAAACTTTGCTTATAGTTGTATCATGGGTGGTACATCGCAACGTGACAAAGCAAATGTGGAAGTGACCTTGACCCTCCAAGCAAAGGGCAGATAACTTACTAATTTTTAGGTTCAGCTTTTGCGTTTAGATCACTTTTTCACAAACTATATGCACTAGACCTTTCAAACTTTGCTTATAGTTGTATCTTGAGTGGTACATCGCAACGTGACAAAGAAAATGTGGAAGTGACCTTGACCTCCAAGCAAGGGCAGATAACCTTATAATTTTTACCTTTAACTATGGCGTTTAGGTCACTTTTTCACAAACTGTATGCACTAGACCTTTGAAACTTTTCTTATAGTTGTATCTTGGGTGGTACATCTCAACGTGACAAAGCAAATGTGGAAGTGACCTTGACCTTCCAAGCAAAGGGCAGATAACTTAATAATTTTTAGGTTCAACTTTTGCGTTTATTATTAGTGTATTTTTTTTGTTTATTTTTTTTTAATATATATAAATGTGTTTTTTTTGTTTTGTTTTTTTATTCATTTTTTTAAAAAAAAAATTATTTATTCTTTTTTTATTTTATTTTTTTTTATTATTATATTATTTTTTTGTTGTTGTTTTTTTTGTTTATTTGATTGATTGATTTTTTTGAAAATTTTTGAAATTTTTTTTGGTGTTAACGCCATGTTAGCAGGAAGCATTGCTATGATTTCTAATTGTGCCTATTGTGTTTTTTTCCGATTCGTTGATTTTTGATGAAGTAACGGCCTCTTGACATTTTTTCTTTTAAAATTCTTGTCGGCGTCCACCTAAACACCTTGTTTGATTTCGACGAAACTTGGCAGGAAGCATCGGTTAGATGTCTAGTTGTGCATATTGCGCCATGTTCCAGTTCGCTGAGTTTTTACTTTAAATTTCTTTGTCGGCGCTACTCCTCCTAAACGGCTTGTTGGATTTCTACAAAATTTGGCAGGAAGTCTCAGTATGATGTCTAGTTGTGCAAAGCGTGGAATAACAATAAAATCTTGGACAAGTTCGAAAACCAGCTAGATATTGTTAGTAACAACATGTTATGGCCCTTGATTTGATGGAAAATGCTATATTGTATTTTCCTTTGTTAAATCCGTAGTTACTTCATTGTTATCTGATCTTTACCATATTTGTTTAGAATGTTAATATAACCCCCCACCGATTTTTATGAAATTTCATTCATAGAAGAAGTGGGACAAATTAAAAAATACCCATGCCAGACTAGATACAGCAGACTTAATGCCCATGATTACCAGGTAAGCGATCTAAGGCCATCCTATCCCAGTTGTTTTTGCAATGTTTTAAAAAAATAATGATGGGAATTTTATGTCGACAACCCTTGATATAAGAGCCGTTTTAGCCAGTAGAGCATCCACTGGGCCTCTTGTTTTTAATAGAATGGCATTTTGTTTTTAAACAAATGCACTTAGATGTCATCTCATTTAAGCACCATTGACGTTTTTATTTTTACGTCCAGCCCCCATTAGGCGAGACATGTGAATCCACGGATTTCTTGTATGTAAAAAATTGAGTAAAATATTTTTTAAAATATAATTTTGTAATTATAATTATTACTAACTGCTTTATTCATGGGCCATACTTCATTTAAAAATACATAAAAATAATTTTGAAAATATTATATGCTATCTTTGAGCCAATTTTGGCCACCAACTTTTTTCATTTGGCGAAATTGGTTGCGGAAGGAAATGGCCAGAGGAGGCCCTGAAACATTATGCAAGAGTCGCATGCACAAAAGTACCATAAACATTTTTCAAAGAATAAACGTTTTAAAAAAAAATAAGGCTAAAAGAAAACTGGGCTTTATATCGAGTACATTTATTTGTTTTTAAGTTGCCTGAAGATCATTTATACATTGATATTCTATAACTGATGCTTATAAAGGTGGATTAAATTTTTTAGAAACATTGCTAAAATGTGTGAGATGGTTTTCATGAAATATGTAAACACAAAAAGGACTATTTTGCAGTTATAATTTTTACTTTTGTGCAATTGATCTAAATGCCCGGAAAAGAGTTGTAGTCGCCATTGCAAGTGGTCGCTTGGAATTTTACAACACTTGATATTGGAACAAGCTAGTGCCTAGATGTTTTGAACAAAACTTATGATTTATTCAATTTCACCAATCACAATATACCAAATCAATCTAGATTCAAAAACAATGATTATGTACCTGTGTACCAGGTTCATACATACTTGTTATTTCCTGTTGGCGACATATAACCTTTTTGTGTTGGTGCACCATAAAAAACTCAACTCATACATGCTTGTTATTTAAACTATAATTATTATTTTAGGGTATGAACTTGTATTAGATGGTGGTAGGAGAATATAAAAAGAATTGTGTTAAAATCTTCAGATACAGTTTTCATGTCACTGTAAATACTATAGCATGCCTTTTAGTGGGTTGGGAAGGTTGTCAAGTTGTTATTTTTTCCTTATTTCTCAAAAGCAAATTGTCCAAAAACGTCGAAACTTGGCACACAATGTTATAAGAGAAGAACCATGACTCTGCTGTTCAGGGTGAAAAGGTTCTAGGCCCATTCTCCATATTTTATCTCGATGTACATGGATGATGAGCCTGGCATTTCATTCCTGTTAGGCGCCATATAACCTTTCATGTGTTGGTGCACCTTAAAACCCAATTCAGTTCAGTTCATAACTCTGCCTTGTATTTACCTGAATTATCCTTTTTTACTCGAATGTAAAGTCATTTTCCACTTCCAAGGTCAGTGTTTGCAATTAGCAGTATACTAGATTGTATTGACATTTTTCCATATTTTCTTTGTTTGCATTACAGAATTGCTACTCCTTAAAGTAAAAATAGTGAATTTTAGTGTGTTTAAACATTAAGCTGAGTAGTGACTTAACAAATTTAATATTAACCCTTGAATGGTCTAAATTTAAAGAAAGGACAGTCCCTTATACATTCATAGCGGGTTAAGGGTAAACGTAGCTATCCTCACTAAGAGCATTGGCAGAAAAACAATAAACGTGGCTCCAGCGTAACTGGAGTGTCTACAATAGAATTTCCAGCAACTCTGCAGTTCAGGGTGAGAAGGTTCTAGGCCCATTCTCCATATTTTATCTCGATGTACATGGAGGATGAGCCTGGCATGTTCATGCCTGTTAGGCGCCATATAACCTTTCATGTGTTGGTGCGCCTTAAAACCCAATTCAATTCAACTCATAATTCATTCTATACATATTCAACTGTTTGTGTTTTTAAAAACCCATGAATAAAGCTATATTTTTAATTGGCACACTTACATAATTATATGACCTGAACACTGGATAGAGTTTTGATAAACAGTTTTGTAGTGTAATTTTGCCGTTATTTGGCAGGTTAGTGTTATAATTAAAATGTTGGGACAACCCACCCAATCTCAAATGTTACAGAGTTATGGTCCTTGATTGCTCGTTTATAGATTAAAACCAGTTGTTTCCCTAGGCCTACTCGTTGTTTATACACTACATTTAGACAGAAAATTGATCTAGGGCTTTTAAATATTTTGTATAATATCGTTAGAATGATTGGCAACCAAAATCTTACATTTCGAATTTTTTTTAATAGCAAGCAGTATACTGTGTTTTATCAAAATGGCCATAAAAAAAACAAAATATTTTTGTTCCATCATCTTTTATTGAGATGACGGAATGTTTAATTTGAGAAAACATGAAAAAATCATCATTAAATGTACAATAGAGGTCTGAACAAAAATATTCTGGTCTTTTATTTGACCATTTTGATAACATTTAGTTTACTGCTTGCCATAAAAAAAAGCAACACAAACTCATGACAGTTGTATAGTTACTTCTGTTAGAACAAAAAAAACAGACTTGAGACTTACATATCGACCCCTTAGAGCATCAAGGTGCTATCTGCACTTTTGGTCGATTTTGACTTTTTGTAATAAATCAATTGGAAATAGTCATATCTTGTTTGAAAAAAATAATTGGCATTATATTCCTTCAATTAGCGTATGTAATAATAAATTCATCAAAGTCATATCTGCATATGTTACACAAACTCCATGCATAAAGGTGCTATTTGCATTGTTCGCATGCATCAAGGTTCTATTTGCCAAATAGCACCTTGATGCATCTGATAAATATGCGTATTTCTGAAAAATACTTAAATGTAGTTTAGTTCAAATAGCTCCACCTATTTGTAAGATTTCAGTTTACACATTAATTGGGGCCGGGGAATGTGCTTGAACATATTAATACTAAACATATATTAAAAACTGATTAAATGTGGCATTTTACAAAGTATGGCGATTAGAAAAAAAGTCATATATATCTTAATTGACAATCATCACAAGTTTAATAATTGGGTGCAAACATGGCTATAACTCTCTCTCAGTGGTTTATGCAAATGTGGGCTTATAGAAACTGAGTCATAAATGGACAGCTGCAATTCAATGGTAATATTATATCATCGTTATTACTAGATTACTAAAAAAATACATTTTTTTTATAATACATAATATTCAAGGTAATATTTTAAAACATATTGTGTAATAGGTTGATCTTTGTATTGTTTTAAAAGTAACAAATTTCAAATAATTTACAGTCTATAGATATTATAGTGAATACTATTATTTAAGTTAGTTAAGATCTTTTTGTAAAATATTGCATGCAGCTTTAAGACGATGAGATGCCAAACTGGTCAGATAGTATGCAGAATGATATATTCAAAAACAGAACAATTTTGAACGAAAACAAAGAGTACTGCCTTTATGGAGGAGATTTGCCAACAGGTTTAGTTGACGAAGACACTAGTGATAGGGAGAATAAAGCATTGGAGGCATATGCGAGAAGGATTGAATCGTGGATTAAATTATGTGATTCAGTCATTTGAAGCAAATATTGATGATTGTGACAAGTGATAACAATTACCAATAGTCAAAAGAAGATATCAATCTGATTCAAATATATCCAGTTGCTCAACTGATAAATTGCAATGATAAACAAACATCATGTAGAAGGAAGGAAAGTTAAAGAGAGTGTTCACCCTAAATGTACATAGAAGTCAATACTAGAAAGAAAAACACTTAGCAAGAAACAAGTCACTAAAAGTCAAAAGTCAAGCCGACATCAACTAGCATACCAAAAATAACTCTTAACAATTTAAAACCTGCTACGATGAAAAGCAAACAATGTATGAATTAAAGCAACTTATCAGGAACTATAACATCATGCGACTTGATAACTTTCTAGCTTGCAATGCACTGTTTCAAACGTGTCCTAGTCTTAGCTGATTAAGACGGCTTTTTCGCAGTTCAGTGTCAATTGTCAAAAGATCTACCTACAAAAATGCTTTACCTATCAAAAGCTCAGCATTCACTTGCTAGAAAACACTGAACATTATCTATTGTTTTACAAGATTATGGGACTAGAGGACAGAATAGCATGATTTGTGGAAAGCAAGTGTGCTGACTGAATACCGATGGTAATCAGAGTATCTATGTATTATTCCTGAAATTAAATAAAAATAAATGATCTTTGAACACAGTATTAATGATGGTGATAAAATTTGATAAAAATGGTGATGAAATGTGATAAAACGCCATTGATTGAAAGTACTAACTATAACTAGTCCTCTGTAATTTATGTATTATATGTATTCATTCTCTGAATGAAATAGGTTTGTTTGCACTCTTCTCTAAAATATGTTGCATTGTATTTCACCATGTTTAGGCAATACACATGTAAATGTATGCCAAATACAATACTGAAGTGAATTGTATACCATTAGAGGCAGCGAATGTAATGAAAAAAACAAACAAAGATATTCAAGTGAGATTCCTAATTATGTGTTTGACATTAAACCAGATTTAACAGACTTTTGCCAAACCTTGCATATAAATTCAGCACATTATAAAGATAAAAGGTGGGGAACATTATTTTGGGATAGAAAGTAGTTCTAAAAGAAACAAACATAATTATGGCATAGAAAAAACAACATAAAGGTCGTCAAAGCATCTCCAGAAATTGTATTTATAAATAAAACATTTAATGAAAAGGTTTCATGGAAGTCAAAGTTTCATCAAGTACCAGGTCAAACAATCAATTACCAAATGTACCAAGTGAATTGGGACCTTGCCACACATAAAAATACCAAATATCGAAAGATAAGAAGGCAGATCTACTGTCTCTATGTGCAAAATGGGGCATATACGAAGGAATACTAACATCAAACGGATTACCTTACATTTCCATATGTATCCGAAAGCGGACATGACACTGATGATGAATAGGCTATTGTACAGTATAATGCTGCAGCAGCGTTCAAGGAAAAATGGAATATTAACTTGAGTTAAAATTATTCTCGTCATTACATTTTCTTTTAAATAATCTTTCATTCAGTTACATATATATGACTGTGTAAAATGCAATGCATGTAAATAAATAATAAATACTTTGTGACTTAATCCTTATGTACTGCATTAAAAAAATAAAAAGTGCAGCCTACTATTAGTATTTTAATGGTTGACGACTGTTAAAGTACTAAAACAAGCATATAAACATACCATTTTGCACATACTAACTTAAACTGGGTACCTTATTATATGCACAGAAGGGTCTATTTGAGAAATACATACTTATAACAGCCAGAAGGGTATATGCATCAAGGTGCTATTTGTCAAATAGCACCTTGATGCACTGATATATTCAACAATTTGTGTATGCATCAAGGTGCTATTTGATAAAAGGGGGCATAACTCATAGTTCAATAAATATATCAAAGAAAAACAAACATATATCGATAATCTACATATATTTATAATATATAATACAACATTTTAATGTTAAAAGTGTAAAGATAAGTTTCTGTAAGTGTTCAAATCTTAAAATCCATTTATCTCAATAACTCAAAAAGTGCAGATAGCACCTTGATGCTCTAAGGGGTCGATATGGCTTGGTTTTGATGTGTAAAATTGTGAAGGAAAAAAACGCCAACATGTTTGCATTCATTTGAAGTTCTATTTTAGATCACCTGAGCTGAAGGTTCGATGTGATCTATTGGGATCACTCTTCGTCTGTCGTTAACTTTTGCTTCAAACGACATCTCCTCAAAAACCACTTTGACCAAATTTCACATGGATGATATTGAAGTGTACAATTAAAGATGGCTGCTATGCTATTACCATATATAGTCAAAACCTTAAAAAATCTTCTTCTAAAGAATCGATGGGACAGATTTCAACAGTTTTTCTTTTAAAATGATTGCTATCGCCTAGACTATCAAATTTGTTCAAATAAAGTCCTCGGGGTCAAAACGAGAGCCAGAGGTTTAATATTTTGAATTTACTATAAGTATATGGTCCTCTACCACGCTTGTTCGAATGTTGACCCTGGTGTCATATGTTTACATAGACTTGCATAGAGAAAAACTTAAAAAATCTTCTCCGAAACTACAAGAGCCAGAGTTTTAAAATGTTGCATTTGCTATAAACGGTCACCAGGTGACCCTAGGTTCCCATTTGGCCCTGCCTCAGGGGTCACATGTTTTACATAGACTTGCACAGGGAAATACTTAAAAAATCTTCTCTGAATCTACAAGAGTCAGAGGTTTAATATTTTGCATTTACTATAAGCTTATGATACTCTACCAAGCTTGTTCAAATGGTGATCCTGATGTCACATTTGGCCCCACCCAGAGGTCACATGTTTTACATAGACATATATAGAGAAAATCTTTAAAAAATCTCAGAAACCGCTTGGTCAATTTTATCTAAACTTCACATCGATCGTCCTTAGTTGAATGGTTTTCAAATTTGTTAAATTTAGATCAGTGTAGCATCTAAGACCATAGAAAAATCTTTAAATGACTTTTTGTACACTGGGAACTTAGGGCTGTGGATTTAAATCCAACTGGAGGTAAACTTTTTTCTTTTCTTTTTTAAATTCTTCGTTTTTAGCTCGACTGATCAGAGATCAGCAGAGCTTATGCCGTGGTGCGGTGTCCGTCTGTCTGTCTGTCTGTCTGTCCGTAAACTTTTTTTTGTAGCGACTACTCCTCTGAAACTACTTGACGGATTTTCATGAAACTTTACAGGAATGTTGCTCTTGATGTCCAATTGTTCCTAGCAAAATTTCAAAATTCAAGTTTGTAGCGACTACTTCTTGAAAACTATAAGTGATATGGATATGGGACTTTTTCTAAAATGATCATTATGACATGATGTTGATCCTTGTCAAAAATTATTTTGATTTGACATTAAACATGGCCGCCGGCATCTTTGCTTACATAGTTATATAATGAAAACTTGTAGCGACTACCCCTATGAAACTACTTGATGGATTTTCATGAAACTTCACAGGAATGTTGACCTAGCTATCAAAAATCTATCAGTAGAGCTTCAAGGTCATTGACCTCTTGTTATTATTGTTTCCTGTTTGGATATATTTTTCTTTTGTTTTGTTTAATTTGTCAAAAGTTTGTATGCAAAGTTCCTTGTTTATATTTTACTTTTTTAAAAATTGTTAGCTTGGGTTTAAATTTCAGTTGTGGGTGTTGTTGTTTTGCACTTGTAAAAAAGTATTGAAGGGATTTATTGATGTAATAGCCATTTTAGCTTGTACTGAAAGCATCCGCAGTCTCTCTTGTTCTTTATTATTAATTTATTATAATGCTGGACTATCAAGTTTGCTCGGGGTCCAAAGTTTGTATATAGAGATTTTTACATATACTTACATAAGGAAAGACTTAAAACATCTTCAATCAGCATTTACGAGGGGACAATTTTTTCATCATTGCGGAGATCCTCAGGTGATCGATTCAGGGCCATATTGGCCCTCTTGATTTGATATTTTATACTATACTACAATGTTTATGCTTTCACCTGCAATGCTGATCTGTAATGGTTTAATGAAGTATACTTCCATTGTATTTCTTTACCTGTTCATAACATTGTCATGTTTTACTTGTTTTATGATGATTTATAAATTTGGATATGTTTGCTTTTCATCAGATGTTATCAATGGGTCCAATGTGTGTTAAATTGAACAAATTTTCTCTGTTTTTGTCTCAGTGCATTCGTGGTCAAGGGGTTAACAACCTTGCGTTGTAAACCTAGGTTGTTAACATTCACGCTGCTGCATGTTCGAATCCAATTGGGAGTTCAACTTGTGAGAAAGTGTTGATTCTTATGGTATGAGGTATACAGTACTGGTTCTACCCAGGAATAAGTGGGTGATCTGCCACCACCACAAAAAAATCGACTGCCTTTCATCGCGTAAAATGTGCTGAAAAGTGACGTTAAACATCAAAAAAACTGTTTACATTTTCTTTTTTGTTTTGAAAACCCTTTAAAAAAACAACAGACAACAGAAATGCACAATCAGTTCAATATATACTCAGCAAAAATAGAAAGTATCCTCTTTGTTTTCCTGCAAAATCTGAGACTGTAAGATAGAAGTAACAATTGTAGCATGATTTTCTTTTGATAACATCTTTGTTTGATGTTCACACAAAATTTCATCGAAATATACCGAATGCTTAAAAAATAAATCAAACTTTAAAAACATAGGTGTGAAAACGAAATTATTGAACAATCTCGAAGTATTTGTCAAGAATTAAACATTAAAATTGGCGCCTCAATTATTACGCCTGTATTGGCGCCTCAATTATTACGCCAGTATTGGCGCCTCAATTATTACGCCAGTATTGGCACCTCAATTATTACGCCAGTATTGGCACCTCAATTATTACGTTGATATCATTTTTACTTTCAACCTGCTCCCATTTAATTAACTAAAAGGAAATAAAAGTTGATTTGTTTTATTCTTGGTTTGAATTGTTTTTATATATTTTCTCTTGAGGTATTGCAAATCTTTGTTATTCAATGAAAAAGCAGTACTCTGTATTTATTCTTTCATTCAATAAACAGTTCATATAAAAGGGCTTTGCTGTGTCAGTTCTTACTTCTATATCCATCTTGTAACTATTGCATAAAAAATGAAACAGAAGTCAAGGTTTCGTTTTGTATTAAATTTGAATTAAATGAAAAATACATTGAGTTTAAACCAGTCTCCCTTGATTGTCCTGAGGTGTATAAACCATTCTTTAAGACTTTCCAATAGCCTGCATCGAGATGCCTTAAATAGGTTTTAAACCAGCCTGTCCTGATTGGAGTAATCGTATCGGCATATTTTATGTAATAAATTTATAATGTGCATATCAAGAACACAAAACCATTGTATATCCAATGAAGTCATGCATTCTTTAGTATGCTCGTTATTGCCATGCTAACACAAACGGAATTGGTAAAAAATCTTCTGAACTCTTTTATCACACCCTATTGTCTACAATGACAAATGTCATCGGGTGATTGAAGACCATTTTCAGCTCGGCCAGCTTTTGATGCTGAGTTGTCCATCCGTCGTTAACCTTCGTCTCGTTAAGACGATAGGGCCTTCATTTTTATGCCCCCGACAATTTTCGGGGGCATATAGTAATCACACCATCCGTCTCTCCGGATTCTGTCTGTCTGTCTTTCCGGATTCCGTCATTCCGCAGTTCGTGTCCGGACTGTACCCCTGCATGGATTTTTGATAACTTGGCACAAGTGATCACCATAACAAGACGATGTGTCGCGCGCAAAACCCAGGTTCATACCTCAAAGGTCAAGGTCACACTTGAAGTTCATAGATCAAAACAGATACGCAATTTCGTGTCCGGACCGTAACGTCAAAACCCCTGCAGGGATTTTTAAATAATTCACCATAACAAGACAATGTGTCGCGCACAAAACCCAGGTCTGTACCTCAAAGGTCAAGGTCACACTTGCAGTTCATATGTCAAAAACAGGTACGTAATTTTGTGTCCGGATCGTTACGTCACAACAGGGATTTTTAAATTACTTAACACAAGTGATCACCATAACAAGACGATGTGTCGCGCGCTTCAAGGTCAAGGTCACACTTGGAGGTCAAGTCAAATTGTGTCCGGTCAATAACTCTGGCATTCATGGACGGATTTTCAAATAACTTCGTACAAGTGCTAACTACAACAAGACGATGTGTCGTGCACAAAATCCAGGTCTGTGGCCCCAAGGTCACATTTAAGGTCAAAGGTAAAATCGTGTCCGATCAATAACTTTTGCATGCCTGGACGGATTTTCAAATAACTTGGCACAAGTGCTCACCACAACCAAACGACGTGTCTTGCACAAAATCCAGGTCCATGGCTCCAAGGTCAAGGTCATACTTAGAGGTCAAAGGACACTTCAGGGGCATTTATCACTTACAGTGATATTTCTTGTTCTTGCGATCTTTATCAAAATTTACCAGCTTGATCGAACCAGTAACAGGGGAGTTACGGCCCTTGATTTAGTTGATTTTTTTTTAGCTCTACTGATCAAAGATCAACAGAGCTTATGCAGTAGTGCGGCGTCCCGTCATCCAACTGTCCGTCCGCTGTAAACTTTTTTTTGTAGCGACTACTCCTCTGAAACTACTTAGCGGGTTTTCACAAAACTTCGGAATGTTGCTCTTGATGTCTAGTTGATCCGAGCAAAATTTCAGGTTGGCCGGAAATTCAATATGGCCATCACAGCTAAAAACAGATTTTTAAGAAACAAGTTTGTAGCGACTACTCCTTGAAAACTATAAGTGATATTGATATGTGACTTTTCTCTTAAGTGATAAGCATGACATGATGTTGATCCTAGTCGAACATTATTTTGATTCGATATTAAACATGGCCCCTGGCGGTCATCTCTGTTTACGTCGAGTTTGTTTAGTAAAAATTTGTAGCGACTACTCCTCTGAACTACTCGACAGATTTTTATGAATCTTCTCAGAAATGTTGCTCTTGATGTCCAGTTGATCCTAGCAAAAGTTTAGGTCGGCCAGAAATTGAAGATGGTCGCCATGGCTAAAAATAATTTAAAAAAAATAAATTTGTAGCACCTTCTTGAAAAATGTTATTGATACAGGACTTTTTCCAAAATGATCAGCACGACATGGTTTTGATCCTGGTCAAAAAACTATTTTGATTTAACATTAAACATGGCCGCCAGCGGCCTTCTTTGTTTACATAGATTTAAAAACCTGTAGCGACTACTCCTCGTATACCCTGCTTTGCACCGTTAACGGTCAAACACATCTTGTAGGAATGTGTAGACTTTGATCCTATGTGTCAAAGGTACTACGATGTTAATACTATGAAAGAGTTATTTGATACTGTAGATTTTAGTCTTGTTTTAGATTTCCTAAAAGAGATCCGACGGGCATTTGTTGATTTACATACATAGTTTATATTACACCTTATCATCCCTTATTTTTTAATAGTTTTATCTTTATATATTTACACTAATTTTTAAATAATACTTCATTTTTCATAATTTTTTGAGCACAATATGACCTATTTGTGTGTCGACGTGCCGTAAAACACCATTCATTCATTCATTCCTTGGAAACTACTGGACAGGTTTTTATGAAACTTCATAGGTGCTGATCTAGCTATCAAAACCTATCACTAGAGCTTCAAGGTCATTGACCCCTTATTATTCATCTGATCTTTTTCAAACTTTACCAGATTGTTGATATCAATGAAAGCTCAAACCAGTTCTAAAAACCAGCCAATTTGGACAACACCAGAGTTATGGCCCTTGATTTAGTTAACATTGTTATATGCTGCCTCGTTAACAAGATGGGGCCTTCATTTTTCATCTGATCTTTTGAAAACTTTACCAGTTTGTTGATGTCAACTAAGTCTAAGACTATTTTGAAAACCAGCCAGATTGGACCAGTAATGCCCGAGTTATGACCCTTGATTTAGTTAAAATTGCTATATTTTGTCTTGTTAAAGACGATAGGGCCCGTTTTTTTTCATTCAATCTTTACCAAACTTTACCAGATTGTTACTATCAATGAAAGCTTGGACAAGTTCGAGAACCAACCAAGTCGGATTAGTTGTATTTGTCCGGATTTCAAAGAAACTTTGAAGGGATGATCAGTACCAAACCTAGTTGTACATAGAATATGGTTGAAAGATTTTGGCAGAGTTATGGCCCTTTAAAGGATTTAATACACAAACTTTGTCTGGACTAGTTCTCCTGGTTGGATTTCAACAAAATGTTGGAGGGATGATCAGTACCAAACCTAGTTGTGCATATCATGGTTGTGTTGCCGTTGACAGATTTTTGGCGGAGTTATGGCCTTTTAAAGCTTTTCGATGCAGAAACTTTCCGGGCTTGTTCTCCTGAACCCCTGACCGGATTTCAACACGGATGATCAGTATCAAGCACATCATCGCTGTATTCCGGTTGAATGATTTTATGGCCCTTGTCCAGATTGGTCTCTTCTGAACTCCTGGCTGGATTTCAACGAATCTTTGCGGGAATGATGAGTACCAAGAATAGTTGCGACTGTCATTGCAGTGTTCTGATTGAATGATTTTTAGCACAATTATGGCTCTTAACATTTTAATACACAAACTTTGTCCCGACTTATTCTCCTGATCCCCTTGCCAGATTTCAACAAATCTTCGCAGGGATGATCAGTACCAAGCGTACTTGTGCATTTCATTGCCGGGTTCGTTGAAAGAATTTTGGCAGAGTTATGGCCCCTTAAAGGTTTTAATACACTAACTTTGTACAGGTTAGTTCTCCTGAACCTCTGGCCGGATTTCAACGAAACTTGGTAGGGATGATCAGTACCAAACCAAGTTGCATATATAATCGCCATGTTCCGGTTGAATGATTGTTGACAGAGTTATGGTCCCTTATACATAAACTTTATCTTTAGCCAGTAGAGCATTCACAGGCCCTCTTGGGCCTCTTGTTTAATTGGTTATACTAGAATTGGTAATTGGTTATGCCGCCAGCAAGTTAAGCCACTGGACAGAACTGAACACCTATGTTGGCACGAATCTTCATCTTACCCCAAGGAATGTTATTACAAGTCCAATAACTCAAGACTTTCATTTTGTCAGAGTAACTTCCTCATTCATAAAACTTCACTAGCTCATAACTTTGCAAAATATTGAAATGAAACTTCTGTTTTTACTTATGAATTATTCAAGGCCACGGACAACTCCAACTTCCATTTTGGCAGAGTTATGCCTAGTTTTGTAAATCTTAACTTAGCAAAATATTGACATTATGAAATTTTAGTGCTTTATTGTCAATTATTCAATGCAGTTATGCCCCATTGGGCAACAACTGGCCTTGAATTCACCAACCATTCTTGAGAATATTCTTAAGACTTAAGCTCAAGAATGCAAATTTCAATCATAAATATTTCTAGAAATTTACAGAATAAACGTTCATAGCAAGTTGCTTTGTATAAATATGATGCATACTAATTAATAGCAACTTCATAGGAGTGTTTATCTTCAAAGGTCATGGAAATATTTGTGAACGACATTTCGGTACCGGTACTTGCGCTCAAGTCTAAGAATAGTTTGAAGAATGATCGGTGAATTTCAGGCCAGGGTTAACAGTCGAACGCTCAGAGCCTAGTTCATGGGATCCTTCTTCATCCGTTCACCAGTCATCGTTAATTTGGCTCTAAACTTCCTTTCCCCAACCACTTTGTCAGTATTGACCAAATTTCAGAAATATGATCCATAGGTAGAAGATTTTCAAATCTGGGTCAGCTGGACAACCATTACCATAAAAGGTAAAAATCTTAAAAAATGTCAAGAACCAGTAAGTGTTTTTGATATTTACCGTTATTAATGATTGCCATCCCTTAAACTATCAAGTGTGTTCAAATGAAGTTCCCGGGGTCAAAAATGAACTCGCCGTTGGGTCCAAAGATTGTGCATGTTCAAGACGGCTTTTAGGAAATGCTTGAAAAATCTCTAAAAGGCAGAGGTCTCATATCCTGCTTGTAACCGAAGTTGTTGTCCGCTACCAGTTTGTTCAAAGGGTGACCCTGGTGTTAAATCTGGCCCCATCCCGGTGGGCACAGTTTTACATAGAGTTGTATAGGACAATCTTTAAAAAAAGAGGGCCAAGATGGCCCTAAATCGATCACCTGAGTATTGGCACATTATGAAAGTTCTTCGAAATTTTATGGTCATATACAATTTGTGCAAGTTTGGTTAAGATTGTTCAAGAAATGTGGCCTCTGTTGTGTTAACAACATTGTTATAAAGACACTGACAAATTTGATAAAGTGCAGGTGCTAGAGTGTAACACCTGGGGCAGGGCCAAATGGGACATATATGTAATATATGAGAGCTGTGTGCCTTGTGGTCTGAGAGAAGATTTTTTAAGTTTTTCCCTATACAAGTCTATGCATATGTGACCCCAGGGTCATCATTTGAACAAACTTGGTAAAAGACCATAAGAGTATAGTAAATGCAATATATTAAACCTATGACTCTTGCAGTTTCAGAGAAGACTAATGTGTTTCCTATTTAATCTATGTAAAACTGTGACCCCACGGGGCGGGGGAAATTTGATACCAGGGTCACCATTTGAACAAACTTGGTAGTGGACCATAAGCTTATAGCAAATGCAAAATATTAAACCTCTGGCTCTTGCAGTTCCAGAGAAGATTTATTTTTCTTCAGTTTTGTCCTTTACAAGCCTATGTAAAACTTTGACCCCCGGGGCGAGGCCAAATGTGACCCCAGGGTCATCATTTGAACAAACTTGGTAAAGGACCATAACTTACAGTAAAAGCAAAATATTAAACATCTGGCTCTTGTAGTTTCAGAGAAGATATTTTAATTTATTTCCTATATGTCTTATGTGAAACTGTGACCCCCTGGGGTGGGACCAAATTAGACCCCAAGGTCACCATTAGAACAAACTTGAGGACAATAAGCTTATTTTACATGTACTTTTTATGCCCATTTTCTTCCAAAATCTATGATGAATTGAAATTCATATTTTGATTAAAATGAGTTTTATCATGAATTCAATTTTTTTTTTAAACGTTAGATTCTTCTAAAAAAGCTTGACATACACATATTTTTCTTGTTTTTTTACAAAATAAATGAAAGAAAGAAGACAGTTAATAAACAACAACATCCTTGTTATTGATAGAAATTTATTATAATTTTTAGGATTAATGTATGTTAAGTATAAATGAAGGAGATGAGTATTTGAGCACATTTTTCAAAACATATAATCTCAAAAACAACTGATGGTATATTGTATAAGCATTGTATCACAAATAAATGCATGAATAGCCTTTATAACTATATACCCGATAGATGGAATGTAAAAAACAACTTTCCAACTTTCAATAGATGAAAGTTGATATAAAAGAACATTTAATGAGCCGACAAGATCTACAACAAAAATTGTAAAACATTATGCAGTAATATATAAATTCATAAAAAAATAAATTCTAATAGCAAATATCAAAGGAAAATTGATCCAATTTGTATATCAAATATTGTTTACAAAACAGAATTGCTGTATTTTTGCTTTGAATTTTTTTTGAGAATTCTTAACATTACAAGGTTATACAACAAAAATTAATTATGTATGTAAAGTTAGCGTTTCTTAAAAATGGTACGTGTTTATAAATAACAACATACAAAAACAAAGATGTATCAAAAAATGCAATCGAAGGTATAAAATTAAACATCAAAAGTGAGAAAGTTGCTTTATCGAGAGGACGTGACGGAGGATTTTTCAGCATGTAATGATGACAGATCTCCCCAACTCGAAAACAAAGTTAAGCTGGTTAGTAAGCTAGACTATAGAGAAAAAGTTAACAATATTATACGGTCAAAGGCGGAACTGTACAACAACAAACATATTACATACAGGGACTGTCGACAAAGTCCACATTAACAATGACGCGTTCCTCGTCACCCGTGTAATATGTTTACAATTGTCTCATAATACATAATGCAAAGGTAAAAAAAATTAAATATAGTGAGCTGGTGCTCTGGGAGATTTGCATACTGCATTATTTCAATGTATTTTTTTCTTCTTTTTTTTTAATGACGAATCCTTTATTTTAATTCAGTTTTAGTCTTTTATTGTTTAGTCATTTATTTAAGTACACTAGCACTGCTGATTTTGATCCATTGAAGTTGTCTATTGGTCGTCAGGTGTTGTTGAATACACGACATTAGATTGGCCGTCACGCACGAGACTTGGCTCCGCAGATCTGAAACAGAATAATATTTTTAAGTTCCATTAGGAAGTGAGAAAATGTTTATTTAAACTTTGAAAAATTATATTTCAACATGAAACATTTCCGATGTCTATGTAATTAGTTAGAAAACTATAACAAACATTATAAGCCATAAAGCATTTCATGTTAAAGGGGCTGGAGGTTATTTGGAACATTCATAATGTGTATCAGCTGCATATGCCCTAAGCTAAGCCCCATGAAACGTACGAGTTTTCCAGACCAAACATTTTCATAAATAATGGAACTGCAGTTAATATGTGGCTCATTTAATGCATGAGCACATGGCATAGGAAACTGAAGCATATCATGATGTTTTCTTTTGCATATAGATTGGCACTTATTGCTTTTCCAGATCGCTTCCAGTCCCTTTAACAAGTGTCCTATTGCCAGATTATCACAGCCAGTAACAATCTCAAATTGTGATCGAAATGACTTATTTGTTTTTTAAAATGAAAGTATTCTCTAGCAGCGATCTGGAAGAGTCGGTCTGATCATAAATGAAAACCATTATCATGTACAACAATTTCCAACGAATTGAACCTGCATGTTACCTTTGGTTTATTCTTTATGAAAACGTTTGGTCTTCAAAGTTTGATGACCTTGGCGCGTGTTTTTGGTGTTATATCATAAATGTTATTTCAAGTGGGCTTTGTATTGGTAACAGTTGTACAAGAGCATCACCAACGGTGCAGACGCTCGACTTTGGTGAAATTACAATTGATATCAATTACATACAAGAAAATCAGTAGAACCGATAGATGCTTCAATCCATTATGAAATGTGGTTTGGGAGATACAAGCTTAAATACAAACTTAAACCAAGCTTAAATACAAACTTTAACCAAGCTTAAATACAAACTTAAACCAAGCTTACATACAAACTTTAACCAAGTTTTCTAAGTATGAAAGGGGCCATAATTGTGTCAAAATAGAAGCAAGAGTTATATGACTCTGTGGTGTCAATGATGCTGAATATATGTGTGAAGTTTCAATCCATTATGTAATGTGGTGTGGGAGATACAAGCTTACATACAAACTTTAACCAGGGGACGCAGATGACAACGACGACGACGATCAAGAAAAATGTACTTGGATCAAAATACAACAGTTTGCATGAGCCTCAAAGCATCTTATGAATCATATTAATAATACAACAAAAACTTAATGGAATCGAGTTTTCCAGACTAAAATATTTCATTAACCATAATTAAATGAAACCGATGGTGCCTAGTATAGTGTGTATGCGGCCGATTCCCATTATGATGGCTGAATTAGTATTTGAATTGACACCAGCTTCTTTAACAATGCCTTTGGAAACTTTCACGAAAATTGTAGAGAGCTCTTACCCAAGGCTAACATGGTAGACGTTGCTTACATCTGATCTTGAAGTCTGAAAGAATAATACTCATTATAAATGGTGTTAACTAAATACATAAGAACAACTCTACGTGTAATCTGCAGGCTAAATGTGTAATCTACAGGCTAAATATGTAATCTACAGGCTAAATGTGTAATCAAGTCTAAATGTGTAAGCTTAAAACATGAATCATTATATTTAATCACAGACCTAATAACCATATTAATATGTCTGATTTAATACCAACAATAAAAGAGAATTAAAACTAGTAAACTAGTTCAAATTCAAGTAATCTACACTGTCAGCTATGAAAAACACAATGAAATAGTCTACTGATGGATTCATTATATTAGTGCCACACAAGCTTAGTTCAAGAACCACATGCCTACCATCTCATGAAGGATTTCCCTATAATCGAACCCAGTAGTTAAATAATTACAAGGTACGATAAAGCCATGGACAATACTATAGAAGTTTACAGCATAGTGAAGAATTTATTAATGAAACAAACTCAATATAAACAAAAAATCTCATCTTAAAACCTTTACAAGGAGTATGTACATCAGGCTTTTCATGGTGGTTTAGGGGTCCGACTTAAAATTGACAAACCATATCCTATGCGTCAAAGTCTACAAGATGTGTTTGACCGTTAACGATGCAAAGCAGGCTATCCACTGGGTTACAAATGATAGCAATGTTAGTTAATACGTGAAAATGATACATTCTCAAATTTCTTTGTAATACCTTTACTTTGTGTAAATAGAAAATAATTATATTGTTTAATATAGACGTCAGTATTTTATATTTCAGTAGTCAACCCAGGGGTCATTTTTCATATGCGAAAGACCCATGAAATCTATGAAAATGATGCAGATTGTGGAAACTTTCTAGTGAGGAAGAACATAATTTCATCTAAAAGTTTTACAATTTTAAAAAGGTCCCTTTAATTGAAAATGTTTTAAAGAATTAATGGAAGTTCTGAAATTGTTGGGAAAAGCAACAACTCCGGAACAACATTTTATGATAATTATCTTAATGAAAACTCCAGATCTGGTAAGCAGGAGGTCACAATAGCGGTTTTTTTAATTTTCGGTATGAACCCTTAACCCGCTACATATACATAATGGACTTTTCTTTCTTTGAATTAAGACCATTCCATTCATGTGATAAGGGGTGTTTTGGGGGAAATGACCCATCAGCAGCTGGACATTATAAACCCTGATCAGCCTGCAAGTTACTTTGCAGGCTGATCTGGGTATACAATGGACACAAAGGCTATACGCAAAACCATTGTAACTATAATTACATGTATATAAACAAAGAAGAAGATACAATAGTCTTGTATCAAGCGCTCGGAATGGTCTTCAGAAATGAGTGTAAAGTCTGTGACAAAATATGCTACTCAAAATTTGCTAAGGATCACTTTTATTCTTCCATATAAGTTTATTAGAAATTAATTCACAATAATGATATTAATTCCATTGATACTTCAACAATTCCACAATTTGAATCATCATGAGATCACGACCATACCTTGCCCTAAATAATTTCATGTAAAATAGAAATAATGCTATTTATTTCAGCAAGAAATTTAGACAGCAAAAAAGTGATCCTTAGCAAATTTTGAGTAGCATATAAAGGTTATGCTAGTATATGTAGGTTACACAAAATAAACTGGAACATTATCTACAAGCTAATACTATTAGAAAATTATTTTTCATGGACTTCATGTACCGGTAACTTAATTTTTTTTCTCTGAAGTGTTGTCATAGTTAAAGTTCAACAGAGGGAGACGCGCTGGAAACATTTTCATTGTTATTTTTGTCTCTAGTCACATACTATAAGTTTTATTCAATTTCAATTCTTCGAAATTAAAAGTCCATGCAAAACATTTTCTCTTTTTTTTAAACCGTGAGATTTTTAAAACTAATAACAAAATGATAAAAGCATGCTGGGTAAGATATCAAAAGTGTAGAGAAAAGATGGATGGTTATAAAGTATACAATCCCATGTTTATTGCAGTTTTTAATATTATATTAACAAACTCTTATTTCACAAGTTGAGCCAGATGATAGAATAGGATACTGTTTAAGTGACAAATTAAGCACATAGGACAAAGGTTGCTCTGAAATATGAAAATTATTTAATGATGAAAACGCATTTTATACCCACTACCCCAACCCTTGGATCTGCCTCTAAGCATTATTTAAAACCCCTTAATTTTAAATCCTGGATCTATATTTATATAAATAAACAAATATAAAGATTCAAATTATAATTCATTACGTGGTCCCGCCTTAATTCCATTAAGCGATGGTAAAGCTAATATTAGCAGGATTTTAAACAGGATCTTTCGACGATAAAATATGTTTAAAAACATTTTTTATTGAGAAAATGTGATCACCTGTTTAAAATTAGCTACTAAATGTTTTAATTTTACAATATGCAAACTTTTTAAGCCAAAATTAAAAGGTTTTATTTCATACCTCAGCCAACCCCGTTTTCGCTTCTTGGAGAAGGGGTTGGATGGGTTATGAAAGTTAATACTCGGACCATGTAGTGTGCTTTGTTTAAGAAATAAAATATTTCCAGCGGGTTTATAATTATTGTCCCAGATCAATACCTGGTGGGCGGGACTTAAAGTTCATCGATAGCAAGGGCTGTAGGCCCGCTGTTTTGATGTGTTATCAAGTCCCAAACACCAGGTTTTGATCTCACACAATATGAACCCATTGGGAAATATTTTAGTACTTATCTAACATGGAGTTTGATGTATCATGAAACATATTTTGTCGATTGATTGCACAAAATACCATTAAATTCTCACAATTTACATTTTAAGCCCGTCTCTCAACACCAAACGAGACGGATATACAGTTGTTGGAACGTAGCGACGCTTAAAATAATGCATTTCATTGCGTTGTTGTTTTGCATCTGACGTTTAATAGGACGTCTCAGCGGTTAACGTGTTTTCTGGCATTTAAGATGACGTCTTAACATACATGACGTCAGAAGTTTATATAGCTTTATCCAACATGGTTTATGAAAATACTCAATGCTGATTGGCTATATAAAAAAAGCTATTTAAACCTCTGACGTCAAGTTCTTCAACCATAAGACCGTCATTTTAAACGATTTTCAACGTCGGAAAACATCCAAAACAACTGTTATGTTATTTAAGGCAACGTTACTGGTTGGGACTTGAAACACATCGAAACAGCGGGCTGCCCTTGGTATGGCCCTTAATATCGATGGTCTTCAAGTCCCGCCCACCAGGTTTTATCTGGGACAATATAAACTCACTGGAAATATTTTATTTCTTAAGTTTCAGCCTACCCCAATAACCAATCATAATACACCATGTCAGAGTTACTATTTAAGTACAGACTTTCTACTTCTATGATTTGGCTCAACAACAGACAAATGGAAATGTATCGAGGTTATGCCAGTCTAAAGACAAATCTAGCCTTATGTATCAATGTTATGTCAATCTAAAGACAAATCTAGCCTTGAGATATACTCAGTGATGTTGCTGCATTTGATACATTGGAAAGTAAAAAGTGGGACAACATACATTTTAGTTAAATTAATAAAATGACAAAAGATTCTAAAGTGGAAATAACCTAAACTGAACATACCATTTTAGTAGTGTACTTGGCCGACCTTAACGCTAAAATTAGATACATTTCAACTTGTAAACATACACATTTACATAAAATCTGGCAAATATATTTTGTACCAAGTATAGTACGAGCAAATATTGGTACATGCACATGTATTTTGCACCAAATATAGCAGGTGAAAATACCGATACCAAAACACCAAATACAGGAGATTAACAAGCTGTGAGCCCTATAAAGGAACCACGTGTTAATAAAATTAAAGCCTTACCGTTCCACCAACATCATAGCTAGAAAATTAATTGAACATTTTAGCTAGTTACCTTTTTTTAGTAGAATATTATCAAAATAATTTATAAATAAACAAAGTTAGCTGAACTATAAACATATAATAAAAGAGTTGAAAAACAAATCTTGCTCATATAAATGACTGAAACATACTTATTTTATGCTTTATTTTCGATATATCATTTGCCAAGCACCAAAACATTCATTTCTTAAATTGTATAATATTCTAAAACGCTTCAATATTGTAGTCTGCAAGATCAAAAACAGTTAAAAGGGTCACATGGCAAATGTTAAAGCATTTATCAAGCATTAACATTGGTGTTTTTGCAGTCCTGCAGCCCATTAGAGCAAAATTGAAACTGATTATTGAAGTATTAACCCTTAGCCCACAATGCATGTTTAATGGACTGTCCTTTCTTTAAATTTAGACCATTCCATTTATGTTACAAAGGGGTGTTTTGGAGAAATGACTGATGAGCAGCTGGACATTGTACTCCGGCTGATATGGGTTTACAATGGACACAAAGGTAATCACCCTTAGCAGGCTAAGGGTTAAAATTGAGCATATTGATTTATTAATCCAGTATCAGTTTGCTTACATACATTTTTTCAAAAAAGGTTAATTCAGAGTTTATATATTTTTTCTTCTGTCAATAGGTTTAATAAAGTACAATTAGTACTATGCAAAAACTTTTTGCTTTAAACTATTCAAATCACTATTTATATAATTCGCCAATATGCAAGTTATGTAGAAAACTAAAAAGATGCTGCAAGGTTGAAAAAAAATAAATGAGATTGCCATGTCTCCCTTTACAAGTCATATCAACACAGTAAATTCATTGTTTTGTTATAATGTATATGGTTACTGAAAGTAGCCTACTTCTGTTGGTTCAAGCATTATTGTTTACACGAGTACTCGTTCAATATGAAAAATAACAAACTCATTTAGGCTCATACACTATCAAAATTATTCAATGAGTTTCATATAGAACTAACACGAATGTAAGCTTCTTTTCATCACATGACATCATTCACTAAAATAAAGGATTAACTAGCAACATTTAGACAACAGCGCGTCACTCTTGCGTGTTGGCTTTTTAAAAAAAAAAAATCTTATAATTTTTACTTACTGGTACTGGGAGTTGTCATAAACAGGGTTTCTCGTCGAGATCTTGCGCACCTCTCCCGTGCGACGTGTAGACTCGTCACGATTGAAGCTCATGTTGATCTCACCTAGGTCTTGAACGGCTTCATCAGGGGGCATATACATGTCCATGGTCTGTAAGAAGTAGTATATAAGGTTTTAAACATTTTGCAGGTATGTATATACCAAGGAACTTGCAGGTATGTATATACCAAGGAACTTGCGTCAGAGAAAAAATTGGTTTCTTTACATCCAAGTATTTCAAACCGAATTATTTCTAATTCTATTCAGGTTATTAATAATATTTCAATCATTTTAAATGCACCATGGTGTACATTTCCAGTGTTTCATGTGCACCGTGGTGTACATTTCCAGTGTTTCATGTGCACCGTGGTGTACATTTCCAGTGTTTCATGTGCACCGTGGTGTACATTTCCAGTGTTTCATGTGCACCGTGGTGTACATTCCCAGTGTTTCATTTGCACCTTGGTGTACGAGTAAATATAAGACTAATGTTCAGAAGTTATTAAAACCAGAAAGATATTAAAACCAGTCTACCTGTGTTACATCATTTATATTCCCAGCGTTTCACGTGCACAATCATGTATGAGTATAATGCTAAAAATATTAAAACCAGCCTACCTGTGTTTCATATTCCTTGAGGAAGCTTGGTGGGTTGGTGAAGTCTGGCTGATGTTCGTAGTTGCGGTGATACACCCTGTAGCTGTCCAAATAGCGACTGTATCTGTAATTGGAAGACAAATCTCCACTGTACGATTCTTTAACCCTTATCCTGAATGTATAATGGACTGTCCTTTCTTTGAATTTGGACTGTTCCATTTATGATACAAAGGAGTGTTTTTGTTAAATGACTGATGAGCAGCCAGTTTAAACTCTGATCAGCCTGCGAGTTACACTGGATGCAAAGGCTATTATAGTCGCTCGCCCGCTCTTAGCCGAGAGAAGGCATCTCTATATAGCATTTTTCTTCTAGACATATTCTGTAAATCAGATTTCTTTTCTGCTAATTCTGTTCATTTGTTTAGCTTTTAAATTTAAATAATGAAACGTCACAATGTTTAACAGCTCAGCAACAATTGTTTAGGCTATTTGGAGCCTTTCCACAGAGAGGGAGAAGGATTTAACTGAGCTGTAGATGAGATGAGTATTTGTCATACTATTTTACTCATACTTAAATATACTACTCAAAATTTGCTAAGGATCACTTTTTTGCTGTATAAATTTCTTGCTGAAATAAATAGCATTATTTCTATTTTACATGAAATTATTTAGGGCAGTGTATGGTCATGTGATCTCATGACTCGATACAAATTGTAGAATTGTTGAAATATCAAATTAATATTGTTATTGTGAATTCATTTCTAATAAAATTACATGGAAGAATAAAATTGATCCTTAGCAAATTTTGAGTACCGGTAGTTTAATTATTTTTTTCTACCGGTAATACCTTTTTTTATTTTTTAAATTGTGAGTATCATTACTCAGCAATCTATCGCATTACGTGTTCCGAATATTAACTTTCATACCCCATCCAACCCCTTCTTCATGAAGCGAAAACGGGGTTGGCTGGGGTATAAAATAAAACCTTAATTTCAATTAAAAAAATCGCATATTGTAAAATTAAGACATTTAATAAGTAATTTTAAACAGGTTATCACATTTTTTTTCAGTAAAAAATGTTTTGAACGTGTTATTGTCATAAAATCCTGCTATGTAAGCTTTTAAATCGCTTAATGAAATTAAGGCTGGACCACATAATACTGTGAATACTCAACTTTTAAAATGTGTATGTATTGATTGTCCTGTGTTAAGAACAAAGGCCATACAGTCTTTTGTTCAACTTGACGATTTAATCAGAATGGTTATTTCTTTTAAAATATATTAAATAGATTCACATCCACTTTGGAAGCAACAACTATTTAAAAAGGTTTTTCCTCTGATTCAGGTGTTCATTGTTTCTCAGTCACTTTGAACCTGGAACCATGACCTACTCTTACAACTGACTAGATTCCAATGGTTGTCGTAGGATCTCTAATACACGGGACCGCCCCGTTACGGCCCCATCCAACAAACTCCATAGGACAAATGCGAGACTTACCTATTCCACTGGTACCAGAGGATCACAATGGAAATGAGACCTAACAGGATGATAATTCCGGCGAAGGCAATGAATCCAGACCACGGATCGTCCATCCACCATACATACGACTTTTGTGGCCTTGCGTTATTGGATAATTGAAGTTCGTCAGATACGCCCACAATGTTTTCTGAGGCAAATGGACCTCTGATAATTTCAACCTGCATTATGTTTCTCAACACATTTTGGACAGCTGCAAGGACAGCTTGTGAATTTCCAATAGAACCTGTAATTCTGAAAGTATATAACCAGTAGATACTTTAAGGTATATTTATATACAAGTAAATTAAACAGAAGCACACAAACAATAACTGCAACTTGTATTTTATACCATTAAAGTAGTATCCCACCAATAGGTAAACCGTTTCTAAACCTACTGATGATGATATATAGATATAACTTATAACTTACATGTTTTGCATAATGTGATATCTCCTGCCGGGAGCTAATTTCTCCCGGGATTTCATGGAAATTCCCGGTCTCCCACCAGGAGCTTCATTTCTCACGGTATTTTCAGCCGAGATCCAAAATTTCGCTATATGCAAATCCTTTTGGGTAATTATGATTTATTGGATCAAGACCGAGTTTTCCGAATGATTTAAAAAATAAACACCAACCATCTTATCTATATCTGTGAAAACATTGCCCCTGGGCAGGTAATTAAAAGGATTAACAGGTCAGCTAATTAGTTAATTGTGTGAAAATAATGATTGGACTGTTTGTTTATGACACGTGGCGGCGATATCTGTAATGTCCATGGGAGATTGATAGAAATATACCGACTATAAGTGAGATGGTAATTAGCGAATTCGGCATCGATTGATATTTGGTATATTAATTGGATTAAAATTATAATATAATTGAGGACAATTAAAGGATGACGATTTCAACTAATCGATTGCAGTTTGTCATGATTAGAGAAGTGTTTTGTCTGTGTATAAAATGGGAAGCATCTTCATTATGTGCTATGCTTAGTTTTGCTATGCTTAATTACATGCTATACTTAATTATATGCTATGAACAGTATTGTATGTATAAAATATCATGTTTTTATGCTAATTTACCCCCTTTATTAAGGTTTATATCAGAAAAAAATCTACCGGTACGCGTTAAAAATTCGAGAATAAAAACCTCCCTGGTTTTTGTCAAATCTCCCTGAAAAAAAAGTCAAATCTCCCAGGTAACCATCCTGAAAATATCACATGTTTGATTTTGAGAGTCCAAACTCTGTAACAATATAACCAATTGAACCAAACCCCTAAACTGGAGCGTCAAATTAAGTTACCAGCTCATAATTAATTTTACACATATTCAATCACAACAGTCTATTAAATCATTTTAGAATTATTTATTTTTTAGAATTTGGTGATTCTTGGTTTCAAGAAACTCATTACTCAGTAAGTGATACAAACAGTCTTAATCTGTTTCTCACTGCAATTAAAAGGCTCATTCTGTTCTGAGAACACACTGAGTTCATCAGAATAGCATGACGTGATGTCATAATAGCATGATGTGATGTCATAATACCATGGTGACGTGACATCATAATACCAAGGTGTGATGTCATAATACCAGAAAGTGGTGTCATGATAGAAGCAACTAGATGAAAATAAAAATGAAGCATTCTGATTGGTTCAGTGATAAAAATTGGACCAATAAACCAGTTAATTTAAAGCTCATTACATTCTCAGAACACACTGAGGTTTTACTGGACATTGAGTAATGA